>PYAF01002548.1:760159-776726 GCA_007407185.1 Glycine tomentella
GGGGTGAGATAACAATCTCAGTAAACTCAGGGTCCTTGGAGGTCTTTCCTCCCCCTGGTTCACTTCCATGCACATAATATCAAAATTGGCATCACCAAACTAGCCGTCACAGCTATCAAGTCATATCACATGTACATAACATACATACACATATATCAATGCCTGAGGAGGCTTCATCCATTTATATGGGCACATCTCATGGGCACATCTCACATCAGGACTTACAATCATGCCTGAGGAGGCTTCATCCACTATGTGGGCACATCTCACTTGGAGGCTTCATCCACTATGTGGGCACATCTCACAACAGGACTTTCATATACATAGTCTATTAAACATAATTCTACTGGCCAAAGAATCTCATCAATCACATATACAACACTATCACAGTGTTCAGCTCATCATATACATAGTATCATAAGACAGTAATACACAATTTCAATATACATGCATCAAAATATACACTAACCATAACTCTCTCGGAGTATGGTGGAACACAATAGTGGGAAACACTCCCAAGAACAAAGAGCTTACCTGCTCTCAGCGCTATACCGGCTCTCCCGGCTTCGTGGTCACAACCACCACCAAGATCACTATCACGCCCTACACAAGGCATAAAACAATCAATCAATAACGGTCCTTAGCCGTTAGAATGAAAGGAAACGTCATTCCCTTCCATTAAAACCTCTCTGTTCTCTATCTCAGGTTAACAGAGCTAACCACCTTATAGGTGATTCACAGACCCTTAACAGGATCTATCTTGGCCCAACCAAGATCTTAGAGTCCCCTTAGACTCTGCATAAACTCAATTCAATACTCTAACCAGACCATATAACAACAATTTTTCAACTTGGCTAAAACAGCTATATCAACACATTTTCATCGTTTATTTGGCCTTCTGAACAACTTTTGTAAAGGCACTTAGGCTCATATCTATCATAATATCTTCCATTTACTCAACATTTTTCCTACCCATATCAAACTCAGAGTCAAAATCAAACTTCATCAAAACTCAGGTTTCAAAGTTTAATATTCATCAGAACAACCTCCTGAGCATACTTTTCTAAAGAACCCAAGCCTAATTCCAGCCCTATCACAAAGTGGTCACTATTCATCCCAAGAGCAATTCCACAAATCAAACGGTAAAACTTGAGTTTCTTACCTCTAAATCGACAGGAAAGGCTAGAGAATAGCTCTTCCAAGCTTGAACGTCCTTAAAACGCCTTCTTTTCTCCTCAGAATCAAACTTTGTGAATTTCCTAGAGAACTGGATCTCTCTATTTAATGGTTTTCAGAGAAAAGTGATGATGGAATCTAGCTCATTGAGTAGTTCCTTTCAACTTTCATGTTGGGTGTGAAAGGTTTTGGTCAACGGTTGAGTGCTTAAGAAGCTTCTCTAGTTCATCCATGGCAGAAGCAGAGAAGGTGAAGAAAGGAAGGAGAGAGAGAGAGAAAGAGAGGCTGTTATAAATTCGATATGGAATTTTTTAATCAAGTAATTATGAGAAAAGTTGTGATCAGTCATGACTTGAAATTGTCTAATTCAAAAAGTCAAAGGAAGAAGCACCCTGGAGTTTGCTCTTTTGCAATTAATCTATTGAGGCTGAGCCATCGACACAAATATATGGTTGACTAATCAAGAACTCAAGAAAGCCATTCAATATATGTTGTGTGATTTTATGCACAGATACACAAGTTGGTCAAAAGCTAGAAAGCAAATAAAAGAAATTCTTGGCGCAGCCAAGACGAAATGACTTAGAACATGTGCAAAAAATTAGGGGACAAGGCACACAGTAGTTTCAATGCCCTTTTATCTGTGAATGACCAGATGCACAGGCAATGAAAAACTTAACAACACATAGCAAATTTGAATAATGAAGGGTTCAAAATAAATTAGAGCTCTAAGCCATCTCAAATCAGAAGAAGAAACCTCTTGTTTCCATGTGGTCCTAGCCTGAAGAACATAAAACACAAAAGTCAACAGTTGAATATTGATGGTAAAAAAATAACAACACTTTCCAAATTTCGAAAAAGACAAATATTTATAATAACCATAGTGCACACATGACTCAAAAGTGTTTTTGCACACAGAAGGTGAGCACATCACCCTCCTATAATAGCTTTCTTTGAGGACCCACTGAACAATTAGTGTGTAGACACTACTACACTCACACTACTACAAATAACCTAAATATTTCTTACATCTTTGCTTGTGGTTGTGTAATTGGCATCGAAATTCAGCACCATTATTTACTTTGTACGTTATTGCTATCAGTAAATGATGCATGTATATGTTTATCATTGTATTAAATAAGTTTGTTTTTTGGTTTTAGGTCATTGTTTTTAACGCCATTACCACCTTAAAAGGTTGTTTTAACTTCAAACAAAGAACAATCACCAACCTTCTTCTTATCGTGGGCAGCATCGCAATCTTCAACAATAAGGGTTAAATTACTAGTCACAGGTATGTTTCCTGTTTCCCAGCCTTTTATGTTTTTTACATGTGTGTTTATATATCCATATTTTGGTTTGTCATACATTTGAATGCATTGTAAGTCAACCGTAGTTTCCTGTTCAAGCTTCAATGCAGTGATTAATGCGGATAGTTTGGATTAATCATTGAATTGAAACTTGAATTGTCCGTTTGGACAGTTTAGGAAATTACATTTTATACATAATGCTCAATGTGAAAGTTATGTATGGTTTCTTTAATTTAATGAAATTTTGGTTTATTGTATTTGGCGTTGATCTCCGAGTGCATACTTGATTGGGGTGAGTAAAACTTACCGCTTTCATTTCGTGTACTTGGAGACCAATGCGTAATGCTGCCGAAATTTCGTTAAATTGAACTAACCATAGTTAACTTCCACATTGACAATTCATGTATAAAATATAACTTCCTGAATGGGATAGGGCCACACCTTTTCAACATGAAGTTGACATTTTTATTCATATGGTAAAGGTCATGGATCGTAGTTGGATGAGAGCGTCCCGCATTAGTGATGAGTACGAAAATGGGGTCGAACAATTCCTAAATTTTACCACACTTAATGCACCTTCGCTGCATGGAAAATATTTTTGTCCTTGTCTCAAATGTGGGAATGGAAGACGCCGGTCAATTAACAACATAAGATCACATCTCATATGTGAGGGCATAATTCCAACATACACAAAATGGATATGGCATGGTGAATTGGTAGAAATGCCATCTATCCCAACCCCTGCGCCTGTTGATGTACACACAAATGACCGTATAGAAGACATGCTACGTGACCTTGGAGAATCCAGTTTTTAGCAAGCCCACACACCTATGTATGAGAAAGTACAAACTGATTCGAAAATCCCTTTGTATTCGGCGTGCACAACGTACACACGTTTGTCAGCAGTGTTAGCATTGGTGAATTTGAAGGCAAGATTTGGGTGGAGTTGCAAAAGATTCACTGAATTGCTTGTTTTGTTGAAGAAATTGCTTCCTGAAGACAACACTTTGCCGAAAAATCATTACGAAGCGAAGAAAATATTATGTCCCATGGGCATGCAGTACCAGAAAATACATGCATGTTGTAATGATTGTGTTTTGTTTAGGAATGAGTTTGCTGAAATGCATAAGTGCCTCACATGTGGTGAATCACGATACAAAGTCAACGATGACGAATGTAGTGATGAGTCTTTCACAAACATGGGTCGTCCAGCAAAGGTATGTTGGTATCTTCCAATTATTCCAAGGTTTAAGTGTTTGTTTGCTAACCTACATGACGCAAGAAACTTGATTTGGCATGCAACTGGGAGGAAAATTGATGGATTTCTTAGACATCCGGGCGATTCTCCTCAATTGGAAAAAATTAATCATTTGTTTCCAATATTCGGTGACGACCCAAGGAACCTACAGCTAGGTCTTGCATCCGACAGAATGAATCCTTTTGGTAACCTTTCCACTAACCACAGTTCGTGGCCTGTGCTATTGATGATTTACAACCTCCCTCCTTGGTTATGCATAAAGTGAAAGTACATAATGTTGTCTATGATGATATCGGGTCCAAGACAGCCAGGTAATGATATTGATTTTTACCTGGCGCCACTCATCGAAGACTTGACAAAAATGTGGGTTGACAGGGTTGAGGTGTATGACGCCCATCTGCAAGAGACCTTTACTTTGCGTGCAATGATATTTTGTACAATTAATGACTTTCCAGCATTTCGAAATTTGAGTAGATACAGTGTGAAAGGCCAATATGCATGACCTGCATATGAAAAAACACATCATTTGCCCAATTGAAACATGGGAAGAAGACAGTATACACGAGGCATCGAAGATTTCTCACACTATATCACCCATATCGCCGATTAAAAAAACCTTCTATGGAATTCAGGAGAAACAGTTTGTGCTTATTCCATTAACTAGGCGTCAAGTTTATGATCATGTTCAGGACATTGTCACTACATTTGGAAAAACATAAAAGAAGGATGTTAATGACAAAAGCATATGGAAGAAAAGGTCAATATTTTTTATCTTCCTTATTGGTCGGATCTCGATGTCAGACATTGTATTGATGTAATGCATGTTGAGAAAAATGTTTGTGATAGTTTAATTGGCACCCTGCTGAACATTAAAGGCAAGACAAAGGATAATTTAAAATCTCGATAAGATCTTGTTGAAATGGGTATACGTGAACAGTTGCATCCAATTAGTAAAGGCCGACAAATGTATTTGCACCCTGCATGTCACACCTTGTCAAGAAAAGAAAAAAAAAGCTTTTTGTCAATGTCTAAGAAGCATTAAAGTCCCACAAGGATACTTTTCAAATATCAAGAGCCTTGTATCGATGAACGATCTCAAATTGGTTGGTTTGAAGTCTCATGATTGTCATGTCCTAATGCAACAGTTACTACCTGTAGCAATTAGAGGAATATTGCCTGAGAAAGTTAGGGTTGCAATTACAAGGTTGTGCTATTTCTTTAATGCCGTTTGTTGGAAAGCAATTGACCCGAGTCAGCTAGATGATTTGGAGAATGAGGCAGCTATTGTGCTTTGTCAATTAGAAATGTTCTTCCCTCCTTCGTTTTTTGACATTATGGTCCACTTGATTGTCCATCTTGTCAGGGAGATCAGGTTATGTGGGCCAGTGTATTTACGTTTGATGTATCCCATTGAAAGGTACATGAAGGTGTTAAAATCTTATACTAAAAATCAATACAGACCTGAAGCTTCTATTGTTGAAAGGTATGTTACCGAAGAATGTATTGAATTCTGTTATGAATATTTGGATATAGTTAAACCAATTGGAATTCCTCATAGTCGTCATGAACGGTCCACGAGAGGTAAGGTACTCGAGGATTCAATGTTGTGACTATGACTATACCTCAAGTTTCACAAGCACATTTGTATGTATTGAATAACACAGCTGAGGTGATGCCATACATTGAGACTCACAAACAATATGTGTCTAAATTTCATCCTAAATGGAACATCATGAAAGTGTTGCAAGAACACAATAGAACATTTGTCACTTGGTTCAAGTCTGAAATCTTAAATGATGATAAAGCTTCTTCAACATTAAAGTTGTTAGCTATTGGCCCAAATTTGAATGTACCAACTTGGAAGGGCTATGCTATCAATAATTTTTCCTTCTACACAAAGTCATAAGACGAAAAAAGTAGCGTGCAAAACAGTGGGGTTACTGTGGATGCTGATTCGGAACACTTTTGTCGTGCCTCAGATAACAACCCTATTCGAGCGTCCATGCCTTACTTTGGATTTATAGAGGAAATCTGGGAGCTTGATTATGTTGCATTCAGAGTTCCTGTCTTCAAGTGTAACTGGGTTAATGGAAACACCGGTGTCTTTCAAGATGGGATTCACCCTAGTAGCACTTGATAAGGTGGGTTACAAGGACGAGCCATTCATCATGGCAGAACAAGCAAGACAAGTGTTTTACATCCAAGACCCGTGTGATGCAAGATTTTCAGTTGTTCTGCAAGGAAGAACATCTACTACTAGTCATCATGCAGGTGATGATGCAACACTTAATATTTGTGAAATGCCTGCATTTTGCTCCCGTATGCCGATTTTTGTTGAAGATACTGACGTTGATGACAATCATGCAATTCGAAATGATCACGATGAAGGTTTATGGGAGAACACTGATAAGTAACTGCTTACCACCAATGTAATATTTTTTTTAATTGTTTCATTTTGCAATTCATTTTATTGAATTTGCTTTACACAACACATTTCTTTAAACTTAAACATTTCACTAATGTGGTTGACTTATTTGTTTTTTGTTTGCAGATCCATGGCAACACCCCCTTCGTCCCCTCCATATTCACAACCAGAGCAATTAGAATCGACCTCTACAGGGAAAAGTAAACAATCCACCAGGCTTAGAAGCTTAACCTTCAGAACGGTTGAACAACCGAAGCCTATAGTTGTTGTAAGTCATTCTACTGGAAAGGCAACAGGCAGTAACAAGGCAAAATTTCACAGCTATCTGGGGGTTGTGGCAAGAGAAAAAATCCCTATTGTGCATGCTAGTTGGAAAGACGTGCCTCAATCATTGAAGGAAATCATATGGGATGACATTTTGGTAACATTTAAATAAATAAAACTACTGATGAAATAATAGTTCATGTGTGTTGTTATTTGTCATGTTTTAACTTATAATTGTCATATTCTAATTCAGGCAAAATTTGATATAGCAGAAGCTAAAAAAGCCAAAAAAAAGATAATGTCTTCGGTTAGCACAAGGTGGAGACAATTCAAGTATTCCCTAACCACTAAATACATATATGCTAATGCAGATGGACAACAAAAAGGGATGCTTCTGCTATATATGGCCTAGATCGACATACTTAGGATGAATTTGTTGCTAGTCGTCAAACCCCAAATTGGCAGGTTAGATGTGACCATGTCTGATTTACCTATTAACACTTCAAACAATTACCTTATATTGTAATATGTTAAATGTATTTTTCAATGTTTACATAGGCAATAAGGAAAAGAGCCCAAGAAATTCAAAAAAGGAATAAGTGCCCTCACATACTGTCTCGTGGAGGCTACGATTTGCTTGAAAAGAAGCTCATGGAGGAAAAAATAAAGAAAAGACGACAAGACGCAATGGATACTGAGAATTCCTCAAATGTTGATGACCCACCTTCTTCAATTCCAAGACATGTGAAGTGGAAATTGGCCCGCACAAAGAAATATGGTCGCATGACATCTAACACCACTGAAGAAATATCAAATTGAATTGTGAGAGTACTATAAACTTATGTGTATATTGTTGCGTTCGATAATCCAATAATTAAGTTCCTTTTTGAACTCATATGTGTTGCAGGATGAGTTGGAGGAATAAATGACACAAGGGAGCTTTGTCCCTAAGGGACAACAAGATATCCTTAATGTTGCCATTGGCAAACAAGAGCATCCTAGTCGGGTACGTGGTGCAGGTTCGGGTGTAACTATAAGGCAATACTTTGGACACGGATCACGTTCGTCCAATACTTCTTCTGTATCCATCAACCCAGAACAGCTAGTTGATATCATCAAAAACCTTAAGGAAGAATAGAGGAGGGAGGTGGAGGAGGAAAAGAAGTTAATTATCGAGAAAGTGAAGGAAGAATTAAAATGGAGTTAACACAGATGGCAACACAACAACCACCCCTGGTGGACGCACCACTACAACAATTAGTTGTACATGTTAGCACGAAAGGTAGTTGTGCTGAAGCAGCAGCAAATCCATCGAGAGAGGAATCTGGTAATGTTGTGGTGCAATTAAAGGGATTGTACGTTCACAATCGTGGGCAACCTAAGCTTGTTGCATTGGCAAAAGTTATGGATAGGACCACGACAATTCACAATGTGGAATATGCAGATGATGTCTTAAATGTTTGTGTTCAGAAAGTTTATGACGGTGACACTGAAGTGTCATATCCGACATCTGAGATCCACTTTGTTAGAGACACCCTTCAGACATTCGTCGCATGGCCCACATTTTTGGTGAAACCATTATCGTGTGAGGTATCATATTGTATTACCTTCCATACAACATATTCCTTTGTTACAACATACTTTGTTTACACTACAATTTTTTTTGTGTAAACACATAGGATGCACACATTGGTGGCCCATAAAGAAGACAAGCAGATGTTACAACAAAGAATTTAGAGCCATGTGTTGATCCATTGGATGAGTTGATGAAGAATGTCTATGAACTTTACCACAAGCCTATTCCATTGTCATGGGATGGGCTAAAGTTTGGGATTGCAACTGTAGAATCGTCGTTCTTCATTACATATTCGGATGTTCATGAAATTATTTCGGGTGACAAATACTTGAACATATCTATACTACAGCTGTGGATTATGTTAGTACACTCACATTGATATATAGCATTTCATACAATCATTTTTTTAATTTCATTTCAACATTATGTTGTTTAATTTTTATTATTTGATGCAAATATCGTATGGTAGGTTTCTTGATGAATGGAGTTCAAAGTTGGGGCATGATGGAGTCTATGGTTTCTTTGAGCCGCAAATGATTCACAATGCAAAGGATAGGCGTGCTGAAGCTCAATAATATATTCAAACATGGATGAAGGAATCACAAAGACAATTGTATCTAGGAGCTTACCTATCTCAATAAGTAAAAAACATTTGGCATAATGACATGGAATAAATTTAATGGATTGTTAGCTGAATTAATTAAAATGCAGGGCCCATTGGCAGCTGTTTGTTGTATCCCCTTCGAGTAACACAATTATATGGTTCTGTTCATTGCGTAAGAAACCAGACATACATATCAAAGCCATACTTAACAAGTTAGTGCTAGCAAACAATAAATTTATTTGTGTATTACCATATTGGTTAACGAAAACTTAGGTCATGTATTAACCCACATGTGTGTTTTTTTTCGACAAACTAGTGCACTGAAGACATTGAGTTCCGGTGTTGAAGGTAAATGTAATGCAGCATCACCAACCTGGATTGAGATAAAGGTTAGTGATTTTCTGGACCATTGTTTACACAATACATTTCATTGCTTGTGTTGTCCAAATGTGACATTAATGTCTATGTATTTCTCAAATTAGAGCTATGTGCAAAAAGGAGGCTTTGAATGTGGGTATTACGTGATGCATTGGATGTGGAACATAGTAGGATGCTGTTGACCTCTTCTTTGACCTTGAGGGAAGCAAAAGAACAAGACTAATGGGCTCACCCGTGGGAAGAACCCGATAAAGCCTATAACCCCAGTAAAACAGCGAAAAACGGACGGTCTTTGTTGGCCGTTGTTCCGGTCGAGCACTCTCTTTTCTTTGCTTTGTTCAATAGAGTCTTACCAAACAAGACTGACTTCTGACCAACCCGCGAAGGGTTGTGAAGTTGGACCAGGTACGAAGAATGAATCTATATCTGTGTACGGTACGGAAGTTGCTGGCCGGCGGCTTCCGGTTGTCGTGCAATCCCTTCTACAGCTTGCCCTGCAGTAGTGCCTTGACCAACCCCAGGTCCAATAGAAGCAAGCCCTACGGCCAACCCAGCAGCAATAACAGAAGCAGCAGAAATAATTGGATTCATGAGAATTTCCTCGTAACCTAAATATATGGGTTGCAAAATGACTGGAACAAGGTACATTAAATTATGCACATTTGTAGTATTTGTTGATATTCTTGAAGGTACGTATTTGAATGATGTGGCTGATTGAATGTATGTATACATTTTTATTGTTGCAGTTCTTTTGTGATGGCACAACGTTGGACATGGAGGACCTACTTACTATAAGGAAAAAATGGGCTAAATTTTTGTTGGAAAATAAAAACAAATCTATGTAGACAGCTTAACATTACTAGTAACAGACCTAGACTACTATGGTTAAATTGTGAATGGTTTGGGATGACACAATGAGACAAACTTTGTTATATTTCTAACTGTATTTGTAGGATATGATTAGTCTTTGGTAATTTTTGTATGGTTGATACATTACCTCTGCAACACGACCCCCCCAACCCCCCTCTCACTGCCCCCGCCCCCCAATAGAGTTGACTAGTAATGAGTTAGTGTGGTTGTCTGTTTAACTGTATGCAAATCTTTTGCTTTAACTGTATGCAAATCCCTTATTGTGCATCATCTGGGTTGGTGCAGTAAATGGTGAGGCATGAGTTAGTGTGGCTGTGTGTTTTCATTGTTTTATTTTTTTTAAAACTAAAAAGGTTTTTAAAATAGAAATCAATACACCCTTAGTATATCTATATTCTAGCGCTGATTATGTTGCCAAGTAGAGCAACATTGCATACCTCATGTCCAGAAGCCTAAATATTTCAGTGTCGGCGCCCTACTGAATCCAGTGGATGGACCAAAAAAGTTTGTGAAGAATTCTGTCTCATCTTAATGGATCAGATATCATTCGCTAGGCATTTATATCAATATCTTTGTGATATTATAAATAATTTTTTTGTATAATCTGCTCTCTTACTTTTGTACATTTCTACAGCAAGTAACAGGCTTATCAACTCCCTTGACTGTGCCATCAATGTCACAATTCAAGTCTGCTGATGTTGATCCTTCGAGAATATTGGGTCAGGTATTCAACTTATTGTTTTTATAGGTATTCATATGAGTTGCTGATCTTTGATGACTAACCAGTCTGGCTTTACGATCTGTAACTTATTGTTCCTTTGCTTTCTATCCATGTCTCCTTTAAAATTTAAGATTGATATTTGTACGAGTCCTGCTGTAGGCATCGTCTGATGCTTTATTGGTTTAGGAGCTTTGGTTAGAATGCCTTTGTACCTTTGAAACCAATGTAGCCTTCGAATTCCATGCAAGCTTAATCATATTTATTTATTTATTTTTTTGTGGTAGACCTATGGTGGATTTTGTGCAGTCACATATTTGAGTTTCGCACCAAAAGGATTGAAGCAAGTCCTTATAACTGGAGGAATTCCTCCCATTGGGTCAGTTTGACTCTAACAAGCTGATGCAAGTAACAACTATGGATCACTATCTTAAGTACCATGTTAGAGAGTTTGAGAAGACATTCGTTGTTAAGTTTCCTGCCTGTTCAATTGCAGCAAAGAAGCACATTGACCAAAGCACAACTATCTTGGATGTGCAAGGAGTCGTACGTATGAAATTATGCAACAGTGCTACTAAATAGTTTTTACTTTTCTAACCCCTCTTCCCAAATAAAACCAGCAACAGTAACAGTACTATTATAAGACCTGAATTAAATGTAGTCACCTTACATTTAAGAAGGTGCTCTCCATTTCCTATTATAATTGTAGATATCATATTATATTATCGCCTATTACATATGTAAAAGAAGTTTCACACTGCTGACTAGAATGGTTGTTTAGGGTCTCAGAAGTTTGAACAAAGCTGCAAGGGATCTCATCCAGCGTCTTCAGAAGATTGATGGTGACAACTACCCTAAGGTACTACTCAGTCATATTGGACATCTCCTTAGCTCAAATGCCATCTTCTGAATTTACCCTGATTGAACTTTTCTTTTTGCAGTCCTTGAACAGTATGTTCATCATCAATGCTGGTTCTGGATTTAGAATGTTGTGGAATAGTATTAAGTAGTTCCTTGATCCTAAGACCACCTCCAAAATCCATGTAAGCATTTTTTATATACTTTTCACCATGAAGCAATGTAGGTTTCAGTTAAGTAGGAGCACTTAATAGATTACTGCTTTATTGACCAGATCCTAGGTAACAAATACCAGAGCAAGTTGCTTGAAATCATTAATGCCAGGTTAATGTTTTTCTCCATTCTCATTGAAGTATTTTATCTCACTCTCATCTGAAATTGAAATTTATGACATCAAGGTCATACTGATACATAGTCTACATTAAGTAATAACCATCTCTGATCAAATTGATTGATTAATGAGGATGTTCTTTGAATATGTTGGTATATATGTGAGTGAATAAGCGAAGAACATTAGTGGTTAGGACTATACATCACAACCTGTTTATATTTATTATTACCAGTGAACTTCCAGAGTTCTTGGGTGGTACTACCTGTGCAGACAAAGGTAGTTGTATGCTTTCAGACAAGGGGCCATGGAATGACACTGAAATCATGAAGGTAGTATGATCAAATTCTTTATAGTTATTTAATTAGAAAATAAAATAATGAAGTGTTTTCTTTGAATGCATTACATGGTTCAAAATGGCGAAGGAAAATGCAAGAGGAAAACCTTATCCGGGATTGAAGAGAAAATCATTCAAGATGAAACAGCATGTCAAAAGGTAGCTAGTTACCTCCTTTAGAGTTTCAAGTTCAGTCTTGTTCTGAAATTTTCTTCCCATTATCTTTGTTTGCCAGAAAATCTGATGACTTGATTTCCTTTCTTTTTTCCTATAATATTAAGGAACACGATCCTTTCAACAAAGAATCTGTTGCTGTGGAGGGGTTCCCTGTGCAACTCGGTGTTTTTCCAGAAGTAAGTTTCTTAGATTTCAATTAGTTGCTGCTTCCATTCTAAATATTTCAAATTGAACCAAGCAGTTAAGGAAACTACATATATTAGCATGGTGCAGATAATTCATCTTATCATGGTAAATGGTGATTGACTATGTTTACAAACTCAAGGCGATGTAGCTGAATAACATTTAATAATTTATATGGTGGGGAACAAGCACCTTCCTTTTGTATGAAATGTAAAACAAATGATTGATGAAAACATAACTGCATAATTAACCTGCTCTTCGGGTACTCTCCTTACATATTTGGCAAGTCGCCTTTGTCCCAGTGATTGACAAGCAAGTTAATGCATCTTGGGAAAAAGCGGTACAAAATGATCAATTTGCAGTTTCTAAAGGTATTTGGGATAGGTGTATGATTTTTCTTGATGGTTAATATTATACTTGCATCTCTGCTAATGGATTTTCTTTGCACTGGCAAATTTGTATTGTTTTTTTCACCAACACAGCCCTTATTCAGCATCATTAGCTCATTAACAACCAATCTATAATCATGAACATGGCCTTGAGACCTTTCTTTGACTTTGTTAGACGTATTAAATAAATTTTGCTTAAGCTGCAAATTGTTTCCCTTGCGATGCTTCCAAGACTTTTAACAGGTTTAGAATTCCATTTACTGGTGGAATCATGGCCATTCTTATAGGAGTGATAACGATTATCCGCATGACACAGAACATGCCAAGGAAAGTCACTGAAGCTGCCTTGTACGGTATAGAATATCTACTACTTTGGTCAGACACCATTTGGAGTGAGGCACAAATGGTGAGCAATAGAGATTTGAGAGAGATAGCTGGCTGAAGTGAAGGAGGTTTGTTTTCCATTATTTCATACCAACATCTTTTGACTTTTGTCTTTGTGTTTTGTTAATAAAGTCAGGTATAACTCATTGTCTTATATGTTTAAGCTTCCTTGAGTTGTGGTGTTTTGATGTAGTTGTTTCTCAAGCATTATCTTTTCTTCCATTTTGTTCACTCTGTCCTGTTTTATGAAAAAACAAAATACTAGTTAATTAGAATGCTTAGTTAAGCAAATATGAAAAAGAAGAAGAAAGAAAACATAATAAGGATACATTTAGACTTACCAAATGTCTCAAACCTTTTCCATGACTCATTGGTTTTTGTTGGAATTAATGCATTTACTTACATCTCTCATGAATGTTGGATTATTTTTGTAGGAAATATTTTTTAGGAGAGGAAGAGATGTAGAGAATTATTTTTATGAAATGAGTTGCTACTGTAGAGCTCAAAAATGTATTAGAAGTTGTTGTTGATGTTGTTGTTGGTAGTTACAAATGCTAGGATCTCATGGCTATTTATACTAGTCCATGGATGCATCTAGATTTATTTAGAAAATAGAGAACCTAGAATCTTCTACTTCTAGTGCCTCATTTTCTATCATATTCTAGAATTATCAAGTACATGAGAAATATAGAGTTCTCTAGAATCATCAAGTGTAGGAAAATATGGAATTCTCTAGAATATCCAAGAAGTAGGCTTCTCTAGAATATTCATGAGAGATGTAAGTAAATGCATTAATTCCAACACTCCCCCTTAATGCATTTGCTTGATGACTTCAATGCGTTCTCATAGATTGCAGAATCTCTGTCTTAGAAGTGGCTTGGTAAAGATATCTGCTAATTGGTCTTCTGACTTGCAATGCTTTAATTTGATATATCCATTCTCGTGAGCTTCTCGAATGAAATGGTACTTAATTTTAATGTGTTTTGATCTTTCATTACTCACTTGATTTTTGGCAATATCAATGGCAGCGGTGTTGTCACAGAATAGGACAGTTCCTCCTTGTTGATGTTCACCAATATCTTCAAGAATTCTTTGCATCCACATAGCTTGACAAGTTGTCTTTGCTGCTGCAATGTATTCCGCTTCTGCAGTAGATAAGGATACCGTCTTTTTCTTCTTTGATATCCATGCACATATACTTGATCCGAACATAAATGCATAGCCTGTAGTACTTTTTGAGTCTTCTACACATCCACCATGATCACTATCCGAGTAGGCAATTAAATTTGAAGCTGCTCCGGCTTTGTAGAAGATACCATAATCTCGCGTACCTTGCAAGTATCTTAACACTCTCTTCGCAACACCAAAGTGTATCTGACTTTTCTGGTGTGAAAATCTTGACAAGCAAATAAGGATATTACCTTCATCATTCTTCATCATATCTTCTCTAAAATTCTTCATCATTCTTCCATTGTTGCTTGTGAAGATCAAATCATCAACATAGAAAGAGCAAATGAGGATATTACCTTCATCTTTCTTCACATATAATGTGGCTTCGCTCTTGCTTTTAGAAAATTCATTTTTGAGGAAATAATTGTCAATCTCCTTGTACCAAGCTCTTGGAGCTTGCTTTAGCCCATAAAGAGCTTTCTTCAGCCTGTAGACTTTGTTTTCTCCCCCTTTCACCAAAAACCCTTCTGGTTGCTCGACATAGATTTCTTCTTCTAGCTTTCCATTCAGGAATGCCGACTTGACATCAAGTTGATAGATTCTCCATTGCTTCTGTGCTGCAAGAGAAATTATGGTTCTTATGGTTTCCATCCTTGCGACGGGAGAGAATGTCTCAAAGAAATCAATCCCGAGTTTTTGAGTGAACCCTTTTGCAACAAGTCTCGCTTTGTGCTTCTGGACTTTGCCGTCTGGATTGATTTTTGTTTTATAGATCCACTTCAGGCCAACAATCTTCCTTCCTTGTGGTTGATCGACCAACTCCCAAGTATCATTTTTCTCGATCATATGTATTTCCTCCTTCATTGCTTGTCTCCAAACATCGTATTTTGCTGCTTCTTCAAATGTTGAAGGCTCAACAACCATGAAGTTGCAATTTTCGTAGATGTCACTCAGCCTTCTTGTTCTCAATGGAGGAGAATCTTCATCATCACTTGAGTCTTGATCTCCCACTTGTTCTGGCTCTTCTTCATTTGTGGGTGGAAGTCTCGATTGAGTGACTTGAATATCATCAACTTGTTTTTCCTTCCAATCCCATACTACATTTTCATGAAAGATAACATCTCTACTAACAACCAGCTTGTTAGTATTAACATTATATAGTCTATATGCTTTCGCGTTAGAACTGTATCCAATGAATATGCATTTCTCACTTTTAACATCTAACTTAGTCCTCTTTTGAGAAGGAACATGAGCATAACAAATGCAACAAAAAATTCTCAAATGACTTACAGATGGCTTTCTTCCGGTCCATGCTTCATATGGTGTCATGTTCTTCACTACTTTTGTGGGGCATCTATTTAAGATGTAGACCGCCATATTAACAGCTTCTGCCCAGAACTTCTTTGGCAAGTCCTTCTCTTTTAGAATAGCTCGAGCAATCTCCACAATAGTCCGGTTCTTTCTTTCGGCAACTCCATTTTGCTGAGGTGTATAGCTGGCTGTGAGTTCTTTTTGAATCCCTTCATTTTTGCAGTACTCTTCGAATTCTTGTGAGATGTATTCACCTCCACGGTCACTTCTTATCCTCTTTATTTTGCAATCAATTTGCTTCTCAACAAGGGCTTTAAATGCCTTGAAGATTGTCAAGACATCTGATTTTTCTTTCAGAAAATAAACTCAAGTCATTCGTGAATAATCATCAATAAAGAGTAAGAAGTACCTTTGTTGCCCCAATGAAGGCGTCTTCATAGGTCCGCATAAGTCGGTGTGAATAAGCTCCAATGGTGCACGAGCTCTCCTCGATCTTCCTTTGGGGAATGGCTCTCGATGTTGCTTGCCCATTATACAAGCTTCGCATGGATCCAAATTGCTTCAAATTTCTGGAAGACCATTCACCATGTTCTTTTGCTTGAGATGTTTTAGCCCGTTGAAGTTGAGATGGCAAAATCTTTTATGCTAAGTCCACAAGTCATCAACAACTTCAGCTCTTAATGCTTGATATTGTAGCTTCAGAGGGAAATTTCTATTTCTCTCCATTGTTACTTCAACAATTGGATGCTCGGGCTTCTTGGAGTCATAAATCCTGCAGTGATTGTCTTGGAAGATGACATTATAGCCTTTCTCCATCAGCTGGCCAACACTTAATAAACTGTGTTCCAAGTCAGGAA
>PYAF01002548.1:776826-838664 GCA_007407185.1 Glycine tomentella
TTTAATCGTAAGAGTGCTAATATCCTTTGTTTCTTCAATCACGGTGACAATATACTCATATTTATCTGTCAAGCTTATGAGCATCTTTTCTACCACTTGTTGATCAGTAATATTATCACCATAGTTTCTCATTTGATTAACAATCTCCATTACTCTAGCATGATAATCTTGTACATTTTCAGAATTATTCATTTTTAAAATTCTGAAAATCTCGTTTAAGAGTTTGGAGATTGATAATTCGTACCTTTTCATCACCGTGAAATTCTCCTTCAAGGATCTCCCAAGCTTCTTTGGATGTCTCTGCCCTTGAAATCCTCATGAAGATTGATTTTGAGACTCCCATTTGGATCTTGTTCAAGGCACTTTCATCCTTGCATCGTATGACCTCCAGTTTCATCTTCTCGTCTTCGGAAAGACCATCTTCACCTTCCGGTTCTTTAAAACCCGTCTCCACAATATTCCATAAGCCTTCTGCCTTCAAGACTGTTTTCATCTTGATCTTCCAATAATCATAATCTTCACCATCGAACAATAGAAGAGAAGATGTAAAAGAACCAACACTAGATTGTGTTGAGAATGACATGGTGGAAATCGAACCTGCTCTGATGCTAATTTGTTGGATTATTTTTGTAGGAAATATTTTTTAGGAGAGAAAGAGATGTAGAGAATTATTTTTATGGAATGAGTTGATACTGCAGAGCTCAAGAATGTATTAGAAGAAAGGATTAGAAGTTGTTGTTGGTAGTTACAAATGCTAGGATCTCATGGCTATTTATACTAGTCCATGGATGCATCTAGATTTATTTAAAAAATAGAGAACCTAGAATCTTCTACTTCTAGTGGCTCATTTTCTATCATATTCTAAAATCATCAAGTACATGAGAAATATAGAGCTCTCTAGAATCATCAAGTGTAGGAAAATATGGAATTCTCTAGAATATCCAAGAAGTAGGCTTCTCTAGAATATTCATGAGAGATGTAATTTTTGGCCTGAAGTGGATCTACAAAACAAAAATCAATCCAGACGGCAAAGTCCAGAAGCACAAAGCGAGACTTGTTGCAAAAGGGTTCACTCAAAAACTCGGGATTGATTTCTTTGAGACATTCTCTCCCGTCGCAAGGATGGAAAACATTAGAACCATAATTTCTCTTGCAGCACAGAAGCAATGGAGAATCTATCAACTTGATGTCAAGTCGGCATTCCTGAATGGAAAGCTAGAAGAAGAAATCTATGTTGAGCAACCAGAAGGGTTTTGGTGAAAGGGGGAGAAAACAAAGTCTACAGGCTGAAGAAAGCTCTTTATGGGCTAAAGCAAGCTCCAAGAGCTTGGTACAAGGAGATTGACAATTATTTCCTCAAAAATGGATTTTCTAAAAGCAAGAGCGAAGCCACGTTATATGTGAAGAAAGATGAAGGTAATATCCTTATTTGCTCTCTCTATGTTGATGATTTGATATTCACGGGCAACAATGGAAGAATGATGAAGAATTTTAGAGAAAATATGATGAAGACATATGAGATGACGGACTTGGGACTTCTACATTATTTCTTGGGCATTGAAGTTTCTCAAGGAGCTGAAGGAATATTCATCTCTCAACAAAAGTACACAAAAAACATACTTGAGAAGTTCAACATGTCGAATTGCAATCCAGTATCCACACCCTTAGACATGAACGAGAAATTGAAGCTAAATGATGGAGCGAAGGAAGTGGATAGCACTCTCTACAAAAACTTGGTTGGGAGTCTGATGTACTTAACCAATACAAGGCTGGACATCATGTTTGCTACAAGTCTACTCTCAAGATTTTCACACCAGCCAAGTCAGATACACTTTGGTGTTGCGAAGAGAGTGTTAAGATACTTGCAACGTACGCGAGATTATGGTATCTTCTACAAAGCCGGAGCAGGTTCAAATTTAATTGCCTACTCGGATAGTGATCTTGGTGGATGTGTAGAAGACTCAAAGAGTACTACAGGCTATGCATTTATGTTCGGATCAAGCATATATGCATGGATATCAAAGAAGCAAAAGACGGTATCCTTATCCACTGCAGAAGCGGAATACATTACAATAGCAAAGACAACTTGTCAAGCTATGTGGATGCAAAGAATTCTTGAAGATATTGGTGAACATCAACAAGGAGGAACTGTCCTATTCTGCGACAACACCGCCGCCATTGATATCACCAAAAATCAAGTGAGTAATGAAAGGTCAAAACACATTAAAATTAAGTACCATTTCATTCGGGAAGCTCACGAGAATGGATATATCAAATTAAAGCATTGCAAGTCAGAAGACCAATTAGCAGATATCTTTACTAAGCCACTTCCAAGACAGAGATTCTGCAATCTAAGAGAACGCATCGGAGTCATCAAGCAAATGCATTAAGGGGGAGTGTTGGAATTAATGCATTTACTTACATCTCTCATGAATATTCTAGAGAAGCCTACTTCTTGGATATTCTAGAGAATTCCATATTTTCCTACACTTGATGATTCTAGAGAACTCTATATTTCTCATGTACTTGATGATTCTAGAATATGATAGAAAATGAGCCACTAGAAGTAGAAGATTCTAGGTTCTCTGTTTTCTAAATAAATCTAGATGCATCCATGGACTAGTATAAATAGCCATGAGATCCTAGCATTTATAACTACCAACAACAACATCAACAACAACTTCTAATCCTTTCTTCTAATACATTCTTGAGCTTTGCAGTAGCAACTCATTCCATAAAAATAATTCTCTACATCTCTTCCTCTCCTAAAAAATATTTCCTACAACAATAATCCAACAGTTTTGAGCCTTTCAACAAGCAAGCATCACATACCAGAACCAACATAAAACTGAAGCAAGATACCTCAACATAACACCCTAAAACTAAAATCACCACTAAACAGAGTCTCCAGTATTGTAACACCTTCGTAGGGATCTAAAATAGAGGGATAACAGCTGTAATAAACTTATGGGAGTCTATGTAGTTATTGTCATTCATACTTAATATTTAATGTCCTTAGAACACTACATTAAAATATATATATATATATACATATATATATATATATATATTTTTTTTTTTAATTTATATATATATATATTACTGAACCAAACTAAACCATGAATCAAATTAAACGGGAGTTAAAAAAATTGGATCATTTTCAGCAATTTACTTGATAACTAGTGGTATTTTTGTTTTTTTACACAATTTGGACCAAATCATTCACTAGTTCAATTAGGAGAACTCAATTTCAAACTTATCTTGTCTCTGACTTGACCTCTCATTAAATACAACATTAGGGTCTATACCTGGATTATCAGGAACAAAGCGAATTGCTGTCCATCCAGCTACTGGAAGTTAATAATGCTTAGTAGGACAAACTAATGATATGTATTTTGGCGCAATATTGAACCTGGGGCGTGTGCTTGGGTTAGATGCTCCAAACCCCAAGTGTCCAACAATTTAAAACACAGCTTTGGATACTGAACAATTTTTGTTCTAGGATCTTTGCCAACTTCCAAGTTTATCTAGTAATTGTAAAAATATTATAATTTATGTCTCTTTCTTTTTATTCTTCAGTTGAAATTAAATTAAGGCCACCTAATGTATACAAGAATAGAAGCAAAACAGTTTTGGTGGGATTTGAACTAAGAACTCTAGATCAATCAATCCCAAAAGAAAATATCTACAAGCTTATAAGATCTACTTGAAAATGTTTATGGTTAACTACACCGTGGATTTTGTTAAAATATAAATTTGAGTGGAGTTCAATTTTAAAAGTTAATTCATAATGCAAAGATTATCTCTCACGTATATACGCTCTGCTACTTATATACATTCTGCTAGCCACTATCTCTTGTGTGATATTTGAGTCTTTCTAAATTATTGTTGGTGCAAAGATAGAAAATGACTTTTCCACAACAATAGATGTAACTAGATTTTGTTAATTGCTCTAGCAATGCCAAGAGAGAGGGCCACTTTTGGTCCATAACAACTCATCAGCCAGGCATAGGGGCACTTAAATGCTATATTCACTGTGCAAGCTTTATGTATTCAGGATTCCTTTTGCCTTGCAACTTTGGCAGGGATAGTTTTCTCGGGACACCACTTGCTATGCTGTAAAAAAATAAATACATAAACAGAGAAACTCACTCAAAAGCATCCATTCTTGCAAACTATTTCTAGGTTCTAGCAGGAAACATCTAAATGCTTCTGTTATTGATAAACCATGACATATATGCCCTCAAATTTGGAACTTGCTAATGCCTATTTCAGATTACCTTCTCAGTCAAACGGAGATTGTATGCATTACATTTAGTGTGACTTATAACAGACTTAGGCTTACATTATAACAGATTTAGGCTAATATTTCTTTGGATTCAATCTACACGGTCCCTTTTTGTGTACTTATGGTGTGCTTTGATCATATGTTCTTATTTAAGATTCAAGAAATACATATTGAATGTTACATGGTTGTGTCCACTTTAAACTTGTTTTTTATAAAATTATAATAATTGTTACATGTTGATTTTTACAGGACAACATAGGACACTTGACACCCAATTTAAACACCCCTACTTTATCAGTGAATTGCAACCGGTGAGTCAAAATTCCCTATCCTAATAATTGCTATATTGCTCATCTATTTATTTGTGACTGATCACTCCAAAACCAATTTAATTAATTGTTGTAAGTCAGTTTTGGGAGTGTTTGGGGACTATCGAACTACCCCATTGTATCATTCGTACTTCTGAATTGCATTGATCTCGAAGGAAGGTCTCAATAAACAGTCTCTTTTCATTTGATTCTTGTTGTTTTCTATTTTCAGGTTGAACCCTATGAATTACCTTCCCATTTTGTTGTGCTCAGGATGTAACACAGGAGCATTAATGTTAGTTTTAATATTTGAAATTAAAAGTAGGTGGGTTCTTAGATGATATGCTTCTGAATGATGTATTTGATGAAAGTTTAAGTGAATATGCCAAATTTCAAGTACTTAGTGTGTATGCTGATCCTCATTTATTTGTGATATGCAACATCATGACAACCCTTCTTCAAACAATCAAACAATTGCAGGCAGTGGAGAAGACTCTAATCAAGCAAAAAAAAAAAAAAAAGGAAAACATATAAGTGATATATGTGTCATTTTCATGAGCATCGACTTGCATCCAGATTTAAGTGAGCAGTTCTTGGTGCCGCATATAACTTGAGGTATTGACTCATCTTGGTGTTTTGTCACTGCACCATGTTTTCCACTTATCCTGTTTTTTAACTTTTTGGTGTATGCTACTATGTTGGAAAAGGGCTAGGCAAATAGGCGTAGCCTACCAAAAGCTAAAGGGAGCAACAACTCATTCCTCAGAATTTTGAGGTGCTCAACTATGAGTATACCGTGTAACTTAGTTATTAAGGGTTGTAAGAGACTAGTCTAAACTGACTCTTAGTTAGTTATAATTAGTTAAGGTACAACTGTCAGTAACACAGCTCACTATAAATACATATGTTGTAACTCCAAGCTCATCAAGTGAAATGAAATGAGATTTAGTTTTATTTGCCTATGGATGGTGTAATGTCTTTCCACATCTTTTATTTGGGTTTGGAACCTCTAATGTAAATTTTGGCAAAAAAAGCATGATGGGTAAGATTAACTATAAAGCTTTTATAGTTTAAAAAAGAATGGGATAAAATATTCTAACCATTGGAACAACCATATGTAAATGTTCCCTGGAAAATAAGTGCTAATCTTACCCAACTTTCTTCTCCTCTCTTCTCTTCTAAGCATGATGGTATTTAATACTGTTGTAGAATTCATAATTTTCTATATTGGAAATTCTCAATTAATGTTTTTGTCCTTCTTTTGTTTAAATAATCGGTTTCCAATTCAAGAACTCAGTGCCATTGTTCCAGTTGGAGAAAAGCAAAACATTGTGAGAACTGCTATAGGTAACAATAGTATTTGGAGGGAATCATATGGAATTGACAAACAAGTGTTTTACATCAGCTATGTAGTATTTCAAATATTAAACTCATTTCCACTTCCATTTTTGACGTTTCCATATTATTTGATTTTGATGCAGTTTCGTGCAGGCATACAATTGCAATATGATTTCCATCCGACAATTTAATTATGCTGGAACTATTCTGGTCATATTGCTTTTTCATCTTACACAATGACACATTATGCTTTTGTGTATTGTATTTATCCATATGTAATAGTATTAAGAGTATATAACTGACTCACTTAATGCCTTTGCAGTATACATTGCAGCTGCTTAAGAACAGATAGCAGAGGACACTTTAAGAACTGGGGCATCAGTGAGTGCTGAAGAACAAATAGCTAATGAATTAAATAGGCAGTCTGCAACATACATTGTTGCTGCTCATGCATTGAATCCAAATTATTCTGTAAGAAGCCATACTCTATTTGTCTTGCCTTGTACATATTTATTGGCTTTATGCATTATTTGGATTAGACAGATTTTTAAACTATAACCACTCTGATACTATGTCAAAAACCACTTCTAAAAGCTTAAGCTGTTAAGTAAAGGTACATGATTGGTTTTATAAATGTAACTACCAGCATTGAAAAATTTTATGTCCTCTTTGGGTTTGGCTTTGTTCTTGATATTATTGCTGATTCTTTGGGACTTTTGGTGGTTTCTTCATCTAGTGTTTTTGGTTTGGTTGTGGTTTTGGTGTGTTGAGTGCATCTCCGACATTTTATACGTGTAATAATCGACCTATTTCACTTGTTTCATATCTTCGGTGTTTTGTTTGGGTGGTCCACACCTTTAAGAACTTTTGTTTCGTGAAGTTCGTAACTTTAAAGTACAAAGCAACTGGCATAAATGAATTAATTAAACGTAGTCAAATTAAAGTCATATTCATTCTCATGAACTTCATGTATTCATATGTGTTTAACTTTTCTTTTATATTCATCTTTTTTTGGCTGTTGTTGACTTCTTTTACCATGATTCCAGTTTGATTATGTCTTTGCTTGGACCATTTTGAAATATCAGCAAACTTCAGCTGCCGCTGCCCCTGACCATGCTATTGTAATTGATATATAGCATGCTATCTGATTGTATTAGTTGATTGATTGTTGAGATTTAGGTTATTTAGTGGAAGTGACATTTCAAGTGCCACTCAGGTAATGTCATACATTGAAAATATTTTGCATTCAATTTAAGTTCATTCAATTTGTCTGTTATTGTACAGGTTAATTTGGCAGAAGAAATTAATAATGGGCCACTTATTTGGGATGACATATGGGATTTGCAGCACCCACCTATTGGCCTTGATTATATGGAAAGGAGAAATATTGCTACAACTATGTAAAAATTAATTGTGTATTGTATTTTCACATTTTGGCATACATTTTATGAATAACTCTCTCTCTCTCTCTATATATATACGAAATAACTTGGCAAAATATGTTTGTTACTGGCCATGTTACTTGTATTTGTGTTTTATGTAAAAATTATATTATTGAATATAATTTTTAATTAATAAATTAAATTTATAGCCACAATTTATTAAATAACTGAATCATAATGTAAAAAAAAAAAAAAAGCAGCCATTCAACGACGGTTATAGAAGAACCGTCTTAGAATGTAAGTTTCAAAGACGGTTGTACACAAAACCGTCTTCGTATCATAGTTTCTAAGACGGTTGTCCTCAAAAACTGTCTTTGATTCTTGCATTTAAAGATGGTTGTCAGCAATAACCGTCTTTGATTCATACTTTCAAAGACAGTTGTTCTCAAAAACCATCTTTGATTCACACTTTCAAAGACGGTTGTTCTCAACAACCGTCTTTGTATCACACTTTCTAAGACGGCTTTAGACCAAACCGTCTTTGAAAGTTTGTGAAAAAAAACAAAATTGGTATATTCAAATATGGTTGTTACACAAAACTGTCTTCATATCTAGCTTTCAAAGACGGTTGTTACACAAAACCGTCTTCGTATCCAGCTTTCAAAGACGGTTTTTACACACAACCGTCTTCGTATCCAAAAAAGCGTCTTCGTATCCAACTTTCAAAGACGGTTGTTACACAAAACCGTCTTTGTATCCAACTTTCAAAGACGATTGTGACAAAAAATCGTCTTTGAAACTTTTGTCGGAAAAAAATGCTACATACGAAGACAGTTGTGACAAATAACCGTATTCGTATCATACTTTCTAAGATGGTTGTCAGCCATAACTGTCTTTGAATGTATGAGTTTAAAAAAAATCAAACTAAGACGGTTGTTCAAAATAACCGTCGTAAAAAAATGGAAACAAAGACGGTTACGTAACCGTCGTTGAAAACCATAATTTTCTACTACGCAAGATTCGAAGACGGTTCATGAACCGTTGTTGAAGGCCTCAAACAACCGTCGTTAAAGACTGCCTATGTAGTAGTGTTCTAACATTTCTTAAATAATGTATAAACCAACATAGACAAGGTAACTAATAAGGAGTTGCACCGAGGTAAATAGCATTTAAGTCATCAAAACTATTATTATGTTGTCCCCTCCCTAGTATATTCTATATCCTTTTGAAGATAAGTTTCCACCAGAGAGTGGTCATAAAAATGAATTCATGGGCAAGGTTAGTTAAACATAGCCGCCTGCTTGAAGCCTAATTTCATAGGTGTCATTATACACCAAACTATACCAAGATCACCACAAATAAAACTTTTACCGAGATGCATAGAATTGTCGTGTTGCTTTTATTATTATTATTATTATTATTATTATTATTATTATTATTATTATTAGGTAAAAATAATAGATCATAATTATGAGCTACTGATTAGCTAACAAAATACATCATAATTTCTTCCAATTTTTTATGTTTTAAAATTTTATTTTTATTTTTCATTATTAAAATTAGGTAGCCTTCTCAATAGTATTTTATTTAAATAATGTGTGTCTCATCTTTGTATATAACATGTTCAATGTTCAACATCATTTCTATGCAGTTTTCCTTTTCCTCTTTGCATCGTCATCATGAGACTCATCGTTGGAGATTGTCAATGACCATCATAACAGGTACTTACAAATGTCTTTCATAATTTTTATAGGTTCTATATGTATATGCGTGCTTTTGTAAATTGTTTTATGTTATTAATGACTATTGATTTACATATACTTTGATAGCTTGTCACAATTGGTATCACCCCAATTGTGTGAATAGAAAAAAGTGTACAAATTGCCAAGTACAAATGATATAACATTTTGTAGTTGTAATTGTAACTTTTAGGCACTTTTACTTTTGTTGTTTGCATCGTGAGCACAGCATTCATTGTTATTGTCTTCATAGGTATAAATCTCTTTCATAAAATTTTTATGCTAATTTTTGTTACGAATCCTTTTATAACTTGTTTTATGTGAGTATTGATTTATAGACAATTAATGTTCCTTATGAGTGAACCTTAGTTTCCTGTTTGAGATTCAATGTAATGATTCTTGATATAATCCATTCAGAGCAAAGTAAAGTAAAATAACTTCATATAAAAGAATAATAGCTTCCAATCCAATCCAATGGAAGTTTACATCAAGTGTATGGTCCTAACTACAAATATGAACTAGCCAAACCGATTCATGGTTGGCTTTGGTAACTAAAAAAGAAGCACGTCCAGCTGAAGAACAAACAAGGAGAAGATGAAGAAGAAGGAGAAGCTCCCACTTGTTCTTCATAACTCCAAGCCCTTGCTAAGCACCTCCAAGCTCTTCTAAAACCCTTCAATCTTTGTACTTTCGTGCAAAAGTCCCTCACTCAGAAGTGGGTTCTGATATTTATACTTGGGGAGTGAATCTCCCAAATTGCCCTCAGTAGACTGCACAGTGCTGCAGAATCTGAGGTCCTAAGCTGATTGTGTCACCCTCGCATTGGTCGCGCTGAGAATCTTCAATTACTCTTTCTCCTATATTGTCATAAACTTAACTTCGTTGTTTATAATCAATTGTTACATCTTAATTCTTGTCTTTAATCTTACTCGTTTCAACATACAAAACACACTTTTACCAAACATTTAATTTCCAACTTTTAGATATAAGTTATAATACAATTGGTGCACCAATCCTCGAGGGAACGATATCTTACTTTATCACTTTACTACTTGGAACGAACAGTGTACTTGCCAAAATCGCAACAGTCCCAAATTGAATCGGTTGATGTACAAATGGGAGACCGATTAGAGGATATGATTCGTGATCTTGGACAAGAGTCTTTTCAGCAAGCATATGCCCCTGTGTATGATACATTGGAAAGTAATTCGAAGAAGCCTTTGTATCTGGAGTGCAAGCAATCTTTGATGTTGTTGTCAGCGGTATTAAGTCTAGTTAATGTCAAGGCCAAAATGGCTGGAGTGACAAAAGCTTCACTTCACTGCCTCAGGTAGTGTAGGATATGCTTCCAGAGGAAAACATGCTGCCAAAAATTTATTATCAGGCAAATAAGATACTGTGTCCGATGGGTATGGAGTATCAGAAAATTCATGCATGCCCTAATGATTGCATACTGTACAGACATGAATTTGAAGAAATGCATAAATGCCCCAGGTGTGGGGTATCACGGTACAAAGTAAAGGACGATGACAAGTGTAGCAGTGATGAAAGCACAAAGAAAGGCCCCCTAGCGAAGGTGTTGTGGTATCATCTGATCATTCCAAGGTTTAAGCGTCTGTTTGCTAACAGAGATGATGCAAAATGCCTTACATGGCATGCAGATGGAAGAAACTGTGATGAAGTGCTTCACCATCCGAATGATTCCTCCTAGTAGAAGAAGATTAATCGTTTGTATCTGGATTTTGGCAAAGAGGCAAGAAATGTTAGGCTTGGACTTTCCACTGATGGAATGAATCCCTATGGCAGTTTAAGCACTCAACACAGTTTGTGGTCTATTTTTCTAGTCATTTACAACTTGCCTCCTTTGTTGTGCATGAAGTGAAAATACATGATGTTATCTATGATGATATCAAGCCCAAGACAGCCAGGAAATGTTATTGACGTTTATCTCAGTCCCTTGATCGAAAACTTGACAAAGTTGTGGGATGAGGGGGTTGTCGTGTTTGATGGGTATCAAAAAATGACATCACTACTACATAATATGCTTTTTACGACGGTTGTTCGAAGTCGGTTCCCCGAAGACCGTCGTAGTAGATGGTGCGGTGGCATTTTCGTAATTAAAAGCAACATATCAACGACGGGTATGCGCAAACCGCAGTTGAAATTGTTGTACTACATCGGTTTTGGGACAACCGTTGTAGTTTGTGGATATTCTCAATTTAAAAATTTACCAAAATGACACTGTTTTGGTCTTTAACCATTATCCTCGCGTTTTGAAAATGCCAGACGCATTTGTGCCCTATCTTTCTTCGTTTTGAAAATGCCTCACTCTCTCACTCACCAAGAGCTCCCCGACGACGACAGAGGAAGCAACCCGCCTGCTGTGGCGCGTTCTCTGTTAGCGACAGCGTCCAAGTTAACTACGGCCGGCGAACCTCTATAGCCCGCGTCTTGCGCCACCATCGTGTGTAAGTTTCAAAAAGCTACACTTAGTTTTGCTGATGATAAATCTAAACATCCATTCCTCGTTCCTGCTCATTTCTCTGGCATTTGCGAGGTTACTCCGGATTTTCTGTCCGGTTCTTGCAATAGGAAGCTTGTTGGGGCTAGACATTTTGCTGCTTCTGCTATAACCAGAGGAATATTTAACTCATCTCAAGACTATGCTTCTCCCTTTGACAGCAACGGCCACGGCATGTGAGTTTTTCGTTTCCAAATGAGTCTTGTGTTCAATTGTTGTTAACCACAATTGGCTATTTGGTCCATTCTCCTCCTCATTTTGTCCATATCATTATCAACAAATCTGTCTTTCCATTACTTTGTTATGTTTTTGAATTGAAGTTTGTTTCCCTCTGCTTGAACTTTGATGAATCATTTCTATTTAGCTTCTGTTTATGAGAATTTTGAACTCATCAATTAGTTTTTCCCCTGTCCTATCCAACTTCAATAGTTTTGAAAGAAAAAATAGTGAAAAATAGTTTGGAATTGCTACTCGCCAATATGGTTATAGCCAATGCTTTAAAATTTAAAATGAAGTTACATAATCATGTCAGCCTATCAATCCTGATTCTTTCATTCACAAGTTCAAAATATGATAGTTATTTTAATTAAGTGTGCCACAAAAAAACTTCATTTTACTTGCTTTTTCACTGAATGTCCATTTTGATATATCCATAACATACAGGCATACAACTTCTGTTGCAACTGGAAACCATGGAATTCTAGTGGTCGTTGCTGGGCAATTTTTCAGAAATGCTAGTGGGATGGCTCCTCATTCACAGTACCTAATCTTGAATTTTATTCATGTTAAAAACTCTTGTGCCATTATTGTTTGTGTGCCATTTTGGAAAATAATTGAAGACGAGATGAAATGGTCCAATAGACTTGAAAGGGAGAAAAAAGAAGAGAAAGTTGATATCTAGTGATAGAAAGATATAATTTATCAGAGAAACGCTTAATGCCTTTTGCTTTGCAGAGAAGTGCTCAACTAGGTGCTAAAGCTGAGAAAGTTGATATTTAGTGATAAAAAGAGGGGTTCCTTGCATTAACATAGGCTAGTATATCAATGCAGTTTAAAATATTAGACCTCTAGATATTTATTGCCTTGCAAGGGTATGTGGTTCTATGTATTAAATCAGTGGTCTGTGCATCTAGAAGATTTTTCCAAGTCATATTCACGAGATTGATTAATTATCATAAGTTCAGGATGTTTTAGAACATTTAAGGTCCTTAAATAAGACTTGCAATATGATTTTCTGAAGTAAGAGGAAAATATTTCGATTATCTTCAAATTTTCTACAAGAAAACTGAAAGAAAATTCCTTCAATGGTTGGCCCAAGTTCAGAACAAAATGAAACATGTAAAAAATATATGTAAGTATTGTTTTTACTTTTGTCTTTAAAGGGTTTTTTTTCTCATGATCTCAATGGCTCTTGAATATAGACACGGGCAACCTTTATTTATTTAATGTAGAAACAATGCACATTTAAGGAACTTCACAGTGTAGTAGCTTTTTATTCTTAGAAATAGTGACATTATGACTTTTATTTTGCGATCCACTGCTTTAAACACATGTTAAGTCCCTGCTTTTATTTTGTAGTCCACTGTTTTAATTACATGTGCTTAATCATTTGACATGTGTTTACAATGCCCAGAAATTCAGGTATGAGGTGGATTTCCCCCTTTTTTTGCTTTAATTAATATAAAGAAACTACTCTATGTATATGTCATAGTTTTAAGCAATTGATTGTGAGGCATACATAGGAAGGTTCAAGAATTTTTTACACTCCAACTCAATTTTTATTTATTTATTGATAAATATTAATTATTATTTTTATTAATAGTGAGAATCAAATCCGCTTTCATATTTATTCTCGGATAAGTTTATATTGTATACGTTAATCATTAATTTGATCATGTTCTCACTCCTCTAAATTCTGGTCATAAACTTATTCTTAGATATGTGATTCCTAATGATATTTATTTTCTCATTTATAGGTCAAGGATTGTTCTACTAATATTAATTATTTTTATTTTCACTTGTATATGTTTGACTCAAATTTTTATATATAATCCTTAAATATACAGAACATCTTATTTTGCTTTATCTTTCTATTTAATTTTACCATGTTAAAATAAATTTAAACGCCCTAGTCCCAAAAGTTCAATGGTTTTTTTTATAGTTTATAGTAACTATTTTAAAGTCACAATATATATATATATATAGTGATTTAAGGTTTTAATATATATATATATATATATATATATATACCCACACACATATTATATATATATATATATAGATTAATTTATCTTGTAATTTAATTTTAAGATAATAGTAATAATTTATTTGTAATCATTTTAATATTAACTATATATACACTTAAAAAGTCTTATATCAAGTGAATGCATAATATTTTAGTCAGTTAGAAATATTTTTGTATATTTTTTAAATAATTTAAAGAATATCTGTTAACTATTAAATTAGATTGTGCTTGAGAATGTAGTGGTCTTTTCAAGGAAATCTGCACAGACAACACACTCCAAGTAGCTAGTTTACCCATAGAAAGCATTATCATCCAAAATAATTTATTTGAGTAACACCCTCATAATTTGAAGCATTTCAATTTTCAACAGTACCTATGAAGTGATGTTAGTGTACGTACTTTAATTAATTAGTCCTTAAATTTGATCTTAGCCAATTTGATCTTTGAGTTTGGGGTGCATAAGTCAATTTGCTCCCTATAGTTAGGGATCAAAATTACTTTTAGTTGTCAAGTTGATTGATCCTCTAATGTTAGAGGCTGAAACAATTAGTGATGTCAATTTAAGAGACTAAATTAATTGATGGTTATCAAGGTTCGTCACTATTTTTACTTTCTTGAATCATCTAATACTAAATTGTATAGTGATAGTGTGGTATTAATTTCAGGGGCTAAATTAATGTTTTACATTCTGGAAGCTTGTCTCCTAATTAAGAAGATGTGGCCAAAATAGTCAAACTTAATTGATTTTTCTTATTGATCTTATACTTTCCAGGATGCTGAAAAAGGTCTTGAAATGGGAGTATCATCAGAATAGGTGAAAGTGTAAGTTAAAAAAGGAAGTGGATAAAATAGGTGAAAGTGAGTTTCATGTTTCACCACTCCCACCAAGACTACAAAATCACAAAAGACATGCTTTAGTCAGTTTTTACTTTTATTTACATTTTTAATTATTTTTCCTTAAAGAAAGACATGCCTTATTTAATTATTTTTCCTTTAAATTTACCCAAATGCTTGGAGTATCTTCCAAGGTACTTTTCTGATACCCTGGTTATGTTGGCATTCTACTCCTACACTATATTTACTGATACCCTGGTTATGTTGGCATTCTACTCCTACACTATATTTAGTAAACATATACTATGTCTAGCAGGTTAAGCTTTCAAGGGAATTGCCTCCAGGGCCAGGAGTTAAAGCAGCGGTCTTCTATACAGTGTGGTATGTATTAACATTACCTTTCAACACCTCAAAAAATTTGAATCATGCGGAATAGATGAAATGAGCTGAGTCTTGACTTTATTGTGCAGTGGCTTTTACTGGTATTCAAGTTGTATTCCTCTTTTGAAAAACCAAGCCAGTGACTACTAGAGTGACTTATCAAACATACTAAAAAATAATTGAAAAATTAGTTAAAAATTAAAAATCTAGTTGATAGCTAAAATTGTTAAATTAACTCATTTAATTGCAAGTGTTTGGTAAGCTTATTTCATTAGGTCTAAGAAAGTTTGGCCCCACATTCAGTATATCCTCATGCCTCTTGGAATGATTGTAATCAAGTCATTCAGTGAATAATTTTAATTGAGAACTCTTGCTGTAATCTCTAATCTATTTTATTTTATATGGTTATGCTATTGTGTTACCGCTACCAATGTGCAAATGTATCAATTACATTGTCTGATCTTATTTTGATTGGCAGTAGTATATTGAGTGGGGTGGTGTTGCATTTTGTTAGTTAACATTAAAATAATTTACTAATTCTAATTTTAATTCTTATTAAAGAGAAGAAATAGCAGGATGAAGAAGAAAGTTTACATGTTTGGTTTGAGAACATGTTTGTTGTTTTCATTTTTTATTTTGAAATGTAATTATAAAAATGCCACTTTTATTTTCACTTTGTTGCTGTTTTCTAATATTTATTCTTTTCATCTCGGATTAACTACTTCATCGTTCCTGAGTTTATTGGACAGGGATTATTGTGCGCTTTCTGCCTTTTAACCGGTCATTGGACCATGTTTTTTATGACGCTTCCTGTTACATGCTATCATGTGATGCTGTAAGTACAAAATTTTACAACAAAAAGGTCAACAATGTGCATGTACAGCTCAAATTTCATGAAATGCATTACATGATTTTTCCCCTTTTGTAAATTTGCTAAAGTGATTGTTTTTGGGGGGTAGTACAAGCCTGATGTGATTCTTTCCCCCGAGGCTCGCCCACCTAATGGACTAGTATTTTGGATTGGACTTTTGTCTTTTTCTTTTCTTCCTTACATAAATTACTAGCCTGGATCTACTTTGTTTTGGGGCATAAATAAAGGGAGTGAAGAACTAAGGAAAGGATAACAGTTGGAGGCTTGGAGCTTAGATGCATTCATTTAAATAATAAGTAATTGATCCAAAGAAATTTTGTGTCACTGAAGGAATACTCTTCATTTCATTATCTTTCATTGGTCATGATTTATAAAAAGTTATATGCTACAATTTTTCATTTGAGAATTTGGGTTAACTTAACTTCATTTTTTCAATATTGTTATACAATTGATATTAAAGACATTGATTTTTTTTTCCAAAACATAGCAGTTATTCATGTTGTTGACTATAAATTTTATTTTAGCATGTAACTGAGAGTGGAATGATACATGGAATAGTGGTTTTTGACTGCCCTGTCCAGCAGCTTTAACTTATTGCTTTATTCTTTGTTTATTGCCATTTGAATAGGATGAATTTATGATTGAAACTGCATTGACTCAGATTATATTTTCTTTTTTCTTTTTTAATTTTAGGATTATTCATGCTAACAAATTAGCTGGAATTCTGTAAACTCTCTGTTTGTTTATATTGAGAGTTATTGTTCAATTAATTGGTATATTTAGTTTGTGTTCTTGAGGTTTTAATTTGTTGTATCCTGTGCCAATAAAATGAACTCATGGTAACTAGTTTTATGTTTGAAAATTTCTGACTTATATTGTGAATTTACAATACTGTGAATATGTATCTTGTCCACATAAATATCGAAAGTAAATTGCATTAACAAGAAATAGAGTTAATTAAATGAATCATTATGCACATACTTTGTTCTGTACTCCCATATATGGCTTAGCTTTTGAACATGTATGTTGTCTTTTCAATTCATTATTGTTCCATTTCAATGATTCAGGTACATGAAACGGACACATCTCATTGATGTTACTGAAGTTTTTAGGTTACTTAACACTAAGAAGAAATTTCGGATAGCCAAAATTGCATATTACTTAACAATCATCTTTATATCTATCTTCAGGTTAGTTTTTTATGCCCTTAAAATAACATATGCCTATCTACTGTGTCTCGGGTTTTACATTCTTAATGGTTAAATTTATGTATATCTATTTTTCTAGTTAATGTGAAGAATTAGGATTGTGTTAGGCAAGCCCTATGGGTTGGTTTCTGTTACCGTTAGCTGAAGGGGTTAGAGTTAGTTATTGTTAATGAGAGAAGATCTAAGGTATTCTGTTATTGTTGAGTGGATAGGTTAGATAATGAGAGAAGATTGGAGGTATTCTGTTTAGTTTGTGATAAGGTTTTAGAGGGAAAGATCTCAGTCTTTCAAAATCCTTACAGCAACTACTTGTATTCATTCTTTCTCTTCATAACTTGGGTTTGTCACTCATCCAATGCTAAGGGAGATTTCATCACTAAGTCGTACCCATATTGTTTGAGGCTGGTGACTAAAATTTGGTTTGACATCTGCTCCATATACATGATTTTAAGTAAATATGAAGTTTCATATGCCTTCCTGTCAAAGACATCCATTTATTTACAATGAATTAAAAAATCCCAACATCGTTACTTAATGTTACAGTGTAGGTGGCATGTCTTAAATAATTCTATCTAATTAACTACTTACTTAGTTAACACTTGTAAACTGCCATGGTTTTTCATGTGCCCCTTCATTGTTAGACTACTTATTCTTCAAACATTGTATTTGTGTTGATGCAGCCATTTAAAGATATGATAGAAGGAATGACACTGGATCTTAAGAAGCCAAGATACTGAGACAGTTGGTATAATGAGTGTTCCAATCATGGGCATTTCACCAAATTCACAAGTCACAACAGAGAGTGTAGCTGCCTCTACCGAGGAAGTTACAAAAATCATCATACTTTTGTTATTCAATTACACAATAGGAGTTACGACAATTAGATAGTTGTTAAATATGAAATTTACCTTGTATATTGTATGGATTATGGCATTATAAATTTTGTAGACTTATTTTTTACCATTGTAATTAATATATACCATGGAATGATTTTTATTTTTATATACTTCGTATGGTTTTTTTTTTATATACCGCATATATAATAAAACACGTATGTAAAAAAAATAAAAATAAATAAAAGAAACTACATCGGTTCTAAAAAGAACCGTCTTAGAAAGTGCTTTTCTAAGACGGTTATTAGATTCGAACTGTCTTAGAAAATGGCTTTCTAAGACGGTTCATATATAATAACCGTCCTAGAAAAGCGCTTTCTAAGACGGTTATTGTATATGAACCGTCTTAAAAAAGAACTTTCTAAGACGGTTGTTATCTTCGAACCGTCTTAGAAAATGGCTTTCTAAGACGGTTGTATTATAAGAACCGTCTTAGAATGTCACTTTCTAAGACGGTTCCTATCTTACAACCGTCTTAGAAAGTGGCTTTCTAAGACGGTCGTCAACTGACTTTAAAAATTTTGTTTTTCTACGACACCTATAACAACGACAGTTATACAACCGACGTAGAAAGGGGTACAGAACCGATGTAAAAAGCTGTTTTTGTAGTAGTGCATTCAAGTTACATGCAATGCTATTTTTTACCATTAATGATTTTACAACATATGGGAATTTGAGTGGATACAGTATTAAAGGTCATCATGCATGCCTTATCTGTGAACAAGACATGAGCTGCGTACAATTTAAACATGGACGAAAAGCAATTTACATTCGCCATCGACGTTTTGTGAAACCTTATCACCCTTACCAGTGATTAAAAGCATGAAAAGTGTGCCGATTCTGTTAACTAGTCAGCAGATTCTTGAGAGAGTTGAGGACATCAATACTACATTTGGAAAGACCCAAAAGAAGTTTAAAAGTAAAACTTGCATATGGAAGAAGAGGTCGATATTGTTTGATCTTTCATACTGGTCCGATCTAGATGTTAGACATTGATTGATGTTATGCATGTGGAGAAAAATGTGTGATAATATCATTGGCACGCTTCTTAACATTCAAGGCAAGACAAAGGATGGTTTGAATACTCGTCAAGATCTAGCTGAGATGGGTATACGTGACCAGTTACATCCAAGGTTGCATGTCATAAATACAGTTCTAGAGGAATTGCAACAAGCTCATTTGTATATACTGAATAACAATAATGAAGTCCTGCCATACATAATTCGTCAAATCCTTAGTCAATGAAAGTAACCCAAAAATGACCAAGAATAGATTGTTGAAAGAGCATAACAAGATTTTCCTAAATTGGTTTAAAGATACAATCTGTGGTGATGATAATGCCTCTAAAACATTAAGGAAGTTAGCAGATAGGCCTAGAAAGAATGTTAGAAGTTGGCGGGGATACGATATCAACAGGTATTCATTCTACACCAAAGAACAAGATGACAAGAGTACAATGCAAAACATTGGGGTTAGTCTTAGGGCTGAATCCCAACACTTTGCTACTGCATATGACCACAATCCTTGTCTGGTGTCCACGCCTTACTTTGGAGTCATTGATGAAATTTGGGAGCTTAATTATTTTAAATTTATTGTGTGTTTTCAAATGTAAGTGGGTTGATAGCAATATCAGTGTGCGAACCGACGATTCAGGATTTACTTTAGTAAATCTTAAGAAGCTAGCTTATCAAAATGAGCATTTCATCATAGCAGAACAAGCTAAACAGGTTTTATGTTCAAAATCCTTGTGATGAAAGGTGGTCAGTGGTTCTATATGGAAAAATCATTGGTATTTTAATGTTGAAGATGATGATTCAACCTTTGACAATGGTCGCACTACTTTCTTGACACAAATGCCTAACACCAACAGAGAAGAAGAAGTTGATGACGTTCATGCAAATTGTAATGATCATGATTAAAGAGAATTAATTAACATCATTTAATGTATTCTTTATTTTATATTTACTTGTTTCCACATTTACAATTTCATAACTTACTTTACTAGTCACTCAACTTTAATTAATGTTGTTTTAACAGGCACATGACTACACCACCAAGCTCTCCTCCTCCTCCTGAGTCAACACCTTCACTGTCTACTTCAAAGAAGACTAGAAAAGTAACACGACTTAGGTCATTGGCTACCAGACCGGTCGGTGTCGAGAGACCAGTGGTTCATGTGGATCCTGCCACTAGGAAGGCTGGTGGTCCCCATAAAAAGAAATTGAGAACGTATTTGGGGATCATTGCTCGAGATAAGGTGGATGTTACAATTGGTAACTGGAAGGAAGTTTCTGCAGCTAAGAAGGATTTGATTTTCGAGGACATTCAAGTATTACAACTAAATGTTCAATGTCAATGTAATTGGTTGTACAGTCTTGAATTAAAATGTTTTGGTAACTGTTAAATATTTTTTTGTATCGCAGACTAAATTTGATATACCAGAAGCGTCCGACCAAAGAACGAAGAAGAAAATCCTTCAAATAGTAGGCGAGCGGTGGAGGCAGTTTAAGTCAAATTTGACCTCCAAATCGGCTATGGCACAAGGCAAAGAGGAGGACGACGACACTGTCTGTGAGAAATACGATATCAGCAAAGAAAAGTGGCACCAATTTTATCAAGTGGGAGGTTAGTTGACTTGCATTGTTTATGAATTTTCAAGTGCATTTTGTTGACAAACATTTTTGTAATTTTGACAAGATGTTAGACAGAAGGTTTAGACCATCCAGAAACAAAATGCTCAGAGAATTCGATGTATTAAAGTAGTATGTTCAGACATGCCTTCAATATATTTATAACTAATGTTTATAATAGAATGTAATCAATTAACACGCCAAGTAATCAATTAAAATAGCATATGTAATCGATTAAATTTTTAAATAATCGATTAAAATGTTCAAAGCTCTTTCTGGAAACTTGCAACGAGCAAAGTAATCAATTTATTCGAGGCGTAATCTATTAAAGCGGATAAGTTCAGTTGTAAAACAAGCTTATGTAATTGATTACAATATGTTATAATCAATTAAAGCAGGCGAACAAAATTCCAAAATACACTTATGTAATCGATTACAAAATTTGGTAATCGATTAAGCCATTCAAGCACATATAAAAAATGAACTTCAGTAATCGATTATGATTCATGGTAATCGATTAAAACAAGAAAACATGATTTTCATTTTGTGCTATGTAATCGATTGCAGCAGCATGGTAATCGATTAAAATGTTCTTCATGGCTTTTCCAGAATTAAAACAAAAGCTTGTAATCGATTAAATTTTTGTGTAATCGATTAAAGCAGTGAGATTTCATTTTTTCAAAAACTTAACCATGAGAAATTAGTTTCTTTTGAAAACATGAATAGCTTTACTGCTTTAATGAAATCATTTATGCAAGTTTAATGATTATGTTCATGCAATGCAAGGATCGTAAAATTATCCTCTCATACACTTGATCAAATTAAAAATTCCTTGGCATGTGAAAAGCTCAAAACTTTCTTCTAAGGCACAAGCTTCTTCTTGAGCTTTATCTTCTTGCTACTCCCCCTATATCCAACAATCTCCCCATTTTTGGCTTTGAGCTTGCCTAATATTGATTGAACATTTGTTTAGCTTTTAAGTGCTTTGAGGGATGAATGATAGGAGACTCATACTTGTTAACCTGAAATCAAATAAACTCTTTGCCAAGAACAAGTGTTAAGTATGATGCTTGCATAAACATTAATCATTTTCTTTCATTTATTTTTGCTCCCCCTGACTTAGGTAATTTTAGTTGGTTAAAAAAGCAGAGCAAAACAAAAAACAAAGCAACTTCCCCTTCTTAATTATCAATCAATTCCATCAATTATTTCTCCCACTATTTGGCTTATCAAAGACAAAAGGTAGCAACTCAAACAATGAGAAATAGAAACTGAAATATCATTAATGAAAAGGGAAATAGTGCAGTACATTAATCGATGAGAACTTTAACAAGAAAAATAGAGACCAAATCATAAAGCAACAATAGAAACTAGAAAGAAAACACAAGCAATCTAAATGAGTTTATCAAACTCATCAAGAACAATCCTAGCTTCTATGTTTTCTAGCCTAGACTTCATCTCTTCTAAGGATGAATTAGTCTCAGCTCTGTGCTCATGATGGAGAAACAATAAGGCATCCATTTTCTGAATCATGAGAGATTCAAATGGAGAATATTGTTGAGGTTCAGGTTCTCCTTCAGCTTTTTCAGCTTCTTCTCCCCCTTCAGCAGCACCTCCTACACCTCCAGCTTGAGGTTGTTGTCCAGCCATTTGCCATCCATTGATTGTCTTTATCAATCCAAGCTTATTCAGATGCTTCTCCTTGATGAGGTAGGTGGAATCATTTGTGTGATCAACCACCTGATCTGTCACATCAATTTGAAAGTAATCTATAAACCTAGATACAAGGACAACATAACGAAAATTATAACTAATCAACCTATTGGATTTCACCATTATTTCTATAAAGATCATAACCCAATTAATCTGAGTAGAGGTCTTCAAGCCATAAACAAACTGCAAATCATCATATGTGATTTGAGCATAGTTGGTAGACCTAGGGGTAAGGATGTAGGTTATAATGTAATGAAGCAACCTATCCTCCCCTCTCAGATTTCCCACACCAAGTCTTATCTTCAGCCTTACTTGTGGGTCTTGAAGCATTTCTCTATAAGTATCAATCTTGTTATAGCCCCCTATTTATTCATTGAATCTCCTTACACCAGTAGAGGAGATTCCTGCAACAACTTCCCATACTTCATCATCTATGACCATGGGAACCCTTTTTACTTGGGAACGAATTACCCTATCCATGCTAGCCTTTGCACAGGTGAAAAATACCTTTACTAACTCAGGATAAAAAGTACCCTTGAGTTCAACAAACTTTTTCAGCTCTTGAGCCTCTAGCAAAGCAGGGAACTGAAATCCCTCCTAGATGAACCAATCAAGGTCAAGGTATTTTGGGAGGCATAACAAGTTTTGTAGCATTGAATTGCATATAGGTCATTCTCTGCTTTTCTTCAGTGAACCATAGATTTAATCGATTTCCAGCAGAACTGGTTGATTCACCAGCCTTTCTTTTGTTGGTTTTCACTCTCTTAGATGTAGACATGGCAGATTTAGAGGGTAGGATTAATGGGTAGTGACTAAGAAAGAGAAAATGGAAGAGAAGAGCTTTAGAAAATACAAAGCAAAAGACTTGGATGAGTGTGAGTGATTCTTCACCAAGGCTGAATTTATAACCATAATTATGAGTTCAAATTTGAATTTTGAACGTTGGAACAATTATCTAACATATCTAGGCCATAACTACTCAGTGACATATTCAAATTTTGAATTTGAATTGAGATATGACAGTTTAGATTTCCAAAAAAAAATACGCAGAGATTTGAAAACGGCCATATGTAATCGATTACAAGCTTATATAATTGATTTTTTCGTTCTTAACAATGACAATTTATAACGGTGTAATCGATTATCCCGTGCAATAATCGATTATTACAGGAAACATTTGAATCAGAAGAAGTTTAGTTTGAATAGTAATCGATTATTTCGATAAGTAATTGATTATTCCAGAGAGAGTTAAGATTGAGGATTCAATTTTGATGGATAGAAATCAATTATTCTGTGAGTGTAATCAATTACATGACATAGAAAATGACTCTAAATGTAGCGTAAACTTCAAGTAATCGATTATCCTGTGCTGTTATCGATTATTACAAAGAATTTTGCAGAATGAATAGTAATTATGCAGCCAATTTTGAATTTTGAAGCACATGTGATAATTAGTCAAGTAAGATGTAATTTCACATAGATAAGCACATAACAAGCATGCTAGCAAATGCTAGACTCATCAAGGATACCTAGCATGTTTCTAAGAGTATAACATTTATCTCTAGCCAAAGGTTTAGTGAATATATCAGCCAATTGATTATATGTATCAATGAACTCAATTTTGATATTACCTTTTTGAATGTGATCTCTTAGGAAATGATGTCTTATCTCAATGTGCTTGGTCCTTGAGTGCATTATTGGATCTTGGATATGTTGATGGCACTTGTGTTGTCACATAGCAAGGGAATTTCTTTTAATTTTACACCAAAATCTTGTAGTTGTTGCTTCAACCAAAGACTTTGAGCACATCAACTTCCAGCAGAGATGTACTCAGCTTCAGCAGTTGATAAAGCAACACAAGATTGCTTTTTGCATTGCCATGAGATTAGTGAGCTGCCAAGTAGATGGCAAGTTCCACTAGTACTTTTTCTATCTAATTTGCACCTTGCAAACTCATAATCAGAATATTCAATTAAGTTGAGTAATGCACCTTTGGGATACCATAGACCAACTCATGGTGTTGATTTGAGATATTTGATGATTCTTTTGACTCCTGTGAGGTGTGATTCCTTGGGATTTGCTTGATATCTTGGACACAAACACACTCAACATGATATTAGGTCTACTTGTAGTCAAATATAGTAAGGATCCAATCATTTCTTTGTATTTTGACTCATCAACCTTCTTCTTTTTTTCATCTGAATCAAGATAGGTTGATGTTGCCATTGGAGTTGCAGCATCCTTACTTTTCTCCATTTCAAACTTCTTGATCACTTCAAGGCAATATTTGGTTTGAGTTAGAAATGTCTCATTCTTCATTTGCTTCAATTGAAGTCCAAGAAAGAATGTTAATTCTCCTATCATAGACATCTCAAACTCATTCTGCATAGAGATAGAAAATTATTTGTTTGTTTACCCTTTTGACAAGCATCACATAGTTTGTCCATCACATATCATACAATAATTGTTATTAAATGACACTTTGAATCCTTTGTCACATAGTTGGTTTATACTTAAGAGATTATGCTTTAAACCTTCCACATGGAGGACGTTTCTGATCTTGGTTTTAAACCTGTCTCCTATGCTTCCTTCACCAGCTATCTTTCCTTTATTATTGTCTCTATAAGTGACAAATCCACCATCTTTAAGAGCCAAATTTGTGAGCATTGATATGTCATCAGTCATATGTCTAGAGCATCCACTGTCAAGATACCATAATGATGATCTTGCTCTTAGACACACCTGCAAAATTCAAAGCAATTTACAAAGGAAGGTACCCAATTGTAGTTGGGTCCATAGGGGTTAGCTATTTTCTTTTTCTTTGGCACCCAAATGCAATCTCCATTTGGAACATAGAATCTCTTAGCATAACATCTATTAGATGTGTGACCTTTCTTCATACAATAGTTACAAGTTACAGCTCTTGATGATCTTGTACAACCTATTTCAAAAAAAGGTATTTCATTTTTGTTTTGTCTATTATCATTTAAAAAGGATTTGTTACATATAAAGTGTTGGCTGTCATTGACATATGTTTATTAACTGTGTAGGATAAATAGAGACCTGAAGGACCGGTAAAACTTCTACATAAATCGGAACCTAATGACAACCCCCTATACCAGATCGCATTAACCATCCCCCAACTTTTCCTCGGACCCATGCAAGTGTCATGGGATACTACTTTGTTTGGGGTGTATAATGAAGACTTCCCCTTGTATATTAAGCATGAAGATATTTCTGAAATAATACACTGTGGTTAATGTCTGAACATCTCTATTTTACAATTGTAGATTATGTAAGTCACTTTACATTATTGTTCATTACATAACTAATTGTTTTATATTGATGCATATTTTACTTTATTTTAAAAACAATGGGCATATGAATGACTTAAGTCTGCAATCGAATAATGCCTTTATGTATGGATTCCTTAAGCCAGAAGGATCTAGCAAATAGCAATTTGAATCTGAAGACTATATTAAGAAATGGGTTCAGAGTTCACAGAAACATGTCTACCTAGCAGCGTACTTGAACGGGTAAGTAAAATTGTACAAATCAATTTAAATAAACTATGCACTATAATAACTTAATGTTCTCCAATCCAATGCACATTGACAACTAGTTGTTATATGTCCTAAGGACAATGTTGTCGTATGGTTCTGTTCGTTGCATAATAAGCTTGATAACTATTTGAAAGGAATTATTAACAGATCAGTTGTAATTTGTAAGACATTTACTTTATTATTTGTAAGAAATCAATATGTTAATGGTACAATATGCATGCATGACTCAAGGAACTAAATCCAAGGCAGTAGCTAAATAGATTGCAGTTAAAGTAAGTCATTTAAATAATGGTTGATGTCTTCAAATGTACATTTATTACTATGTACACTAATTTCCATTTAACTTTGAATATGTTGTTGATTTTAGTGTAATAAGCAAAGAGGAAGCACTGAGTGTGATTATTATGTCATGCATTGGATGTCAACGATAGTACAAAGAGGTTTCAGGGATAACTGAGAAATGGTAATTTTTTACTTCAAAACTAAATTTATTTGTTATACTTGTTTTTATTTATATTTATTAAATTATGTTTTATTATATCATGTAGTATTTTACTGATCAAAGACCATTGGAACCCAAGAGATTAAAGGCAATTCGTATTCAGTGGGCAAGATTTTATCTTAAAGTTAGAAATGAAACACTAGGTGGTTAAGAGGGATTGTAACAATTGTATATAGTTTAAAAATTACAATAGATTATAGGAAATGATTTTATGTATATTGACATTATTGATTTTACTTATAATTCATATATGATTTGTACTGTATTGTGAAACTATTTGGATTAGCCTATTTTTTCATTTGCAGGTTTAATTTGGATAAAACTTAAAAAAAAAAGATAGAATATTAAAAAATAAAAAAATCAACATCGATTTTTTTAGAAAAAATCGATGTTGTTAAGCATAAATCAACATCGGTTTTATTAAAAACTAATGTTGTTATTCAAAACAACACCAATTTTTAGTAAAATTGATGTTGATTTATGCATAACAACATCAATTTTTAGTAAAACTAATGTTGTTGTTCATAAATCAACATTGATTTTTAGTAAAATCGATGTTGATTTCACATATTTTACATTTTTTTCCATTAATTTCTTATTAGGTGTCATCGGTTTTTTAAAAACCGATGTTGTGGTGTTATGTTAACATCAAATTTTAAAACATATGTTAACGTTGATATTTTCAATGTCGGTAGTTTCAACATCAGTTATAACCAATGTTGAATGTTCAAAAGGTCGATGTTGAATGCTATTTTTCTAGTAGTGTCTCACAATAGCATTTGTGATTTCATTAGAGGTATGTAAAATTTCACTTGTTGAATAATGGAAAACTCTCATTACCTCTGTGTGGGTTTTATGTTGTGTTTGTGGGGGTTCCCTCTTAACCTCTTTTTGAATCCATCTTGTGTTACTGTTGATATTTTGTTCAATTTCAATTTGACTTGTAATTTGGTACTGGATCATTCCATGATCATGTGATTCGAGAATCCTAAGTAGGGTAAGTTTCTTGATAACTCTGGTATTTTTTTTTTTTAAAGCCAAGTCGAAATAATATTATTAAGATCAATAACTGGTACAAGGGGTACCATTACAGATCAAAATACAAAAGCATGTAGTCTTTTTGATACAATTAAGCATCAAACCACCTTGCTAAATGTGCAGGTTCAAAAATATTGTCCTTTACAAATCTACAAACTACAAATTGCTTTGATCTTGCAATTACTAAAGCCCCCAAACTAATAAATGAAGACATGTGATGTCACTACAAATAATTGACTTCTTGAATTCTATTTTGTTTATGATTAGGGGTCTAACAAATAATTAAGAAACTTAATTCATTCATGCTCGGTATGTTAGGTCCATTAACTAATTAATTTTATATTTAAATCTTAAGTTTGGTAGAAAATATATAAAGAAAATGTTATATGTATATTGTAGTCAATGTTGTAGTTTTGACTTTTGACATTAGTTATAGGTGCCCCTATTTAATTTCAAATTTTATGAAATACTTGTACTCTTTGGTCCCATTTACGTGCTACTATACATCTTACCTTTGCAACATTTTTTTGTCTAATACTTAGTTTTGACAACATTTAAAAAATAGTCAAATATGAATAAATATTATTAATATGCTTTTGTGATATTTTATCAAATGTTGTGTATAGTCCATGTCGTTAAAACCTTTAGCAACATGGACTATACATAACATTTGATAAAACATAGCAAAAATATATTGGTAACATTTATTCATATTTGACAATATTTTTTAAATGTTATAAAAAAATTAGTAACATTACTAATTATTAGGAAAAAAATATTGTCAAAGATTACATGTGTGGTAATGACGATCTGGTAACTTAGTGAAGTATCAAGTTTGTCATTTATTTCCTCTACTAAACAATTGACTATGTATACTCCTTCATTGAAAAGTTCATGAATCTGGTTATTGGTTACTTAGTATAAAAGTCAACTCGTTAAAATGGTATATTTATATTTGATCACAATTTATTTTGTTATGATCTATTCTAATATGCTTTGCACTTTGCTGTAATATATGATGAACACATTTGACTTACCTTTAATTTTTAAATTGTTTTTTTATATAGTTACTATGGATTCCAAATTTTATTACCTTCTTGCGTGGAGGATGTATGTGCACATGTTAGCCATGTATGCTGTTGGACTTTTTCTTCTTCTTAAATTTTATCTTCAGGAACAATTATGAAAGAAGAGTGTTAAATCAAAGAGCTTTAGCTAGGTATGAGTCACGAAAGGATGTTTTGGACTCTATCACTACTAGAACTACTCTTATTGTATATGGAAACTAAGAATGTGTAGAAACTCATTTGTACATTTTTGTGAGATTTTCAGGTACAATGAGGATTAGTGCAACTTAAACAAGTGAATGTTGAGGAGTAAGTTATAAATTTTTTAAATATACTTGCACGTCACACCAAAAATAGTAGTATCTGCATACCCTAATTCTGTCCGGATCCCATTAAAAAAAGAGAACAGTTAAAAGAAAAAGAAAAAAAAGGGCCCAAATGGATCTAATGGGCTTTTTGAGAGCTCATTAGGTCAAGTGGGAACAGTATAAAAGCACAAAGGAAGGGGACTGGAAAAAAGACACACAGAAGAGGCATAGATCCCAGAGAAAAATTACACAGACAAGGCACGGATCCCAGAGCGCGAGGACTAACCAATCTAGTAGCGCCACACATTGCTATGCATCGCTCTATACATTCTTTCCTTGAAATCAGAAAAAAAAGTAACCATTATGCTAAGAAAGAAAGATTACGCTTTACGACACCCATACCAGACGCGTTCCAAGACTAAGATAATGAGTGACATAGAACAAGTACAAGAGTAGATGAAGGCTGACATAGAGGCCATGAAGGAGCAGATGACAACGATGATGGAAGAAATGATGAGCATAAGGAAGATGATGGAGATGAATGTTGTCACGACTGCTGCTGCCAGTAATGCCACTGAGAGGGACCCAATTCACCCACCCGGTTTCAATCAAGAGAGTTGTCCAGTCTAAGATGTAGTAGGTCAATGAAGGGAGGCAGCGACAAACGCATATGGGCCTCATTATGTCTCGGTCTAAAGCAATTATTCTTTTCAACCATATAGTTTGCCTCCCAATTATACACCGCCCACTGTTGTACATGCTCTTGGTGAGCATATCAGTAGTTCTGCACCCATATTCACTGAGAATCAACAACCCTAACTCGATTATACTCATGCCCATGTTCCACAAGCCATGGAAGAAACACATGCAACTCCTCAAGGCCACACTCTGACCGATTTTAGGGTTTATTCAAGATATACTAGTGAAGGGCATGCATTTTCTGGTGTCCCTGTGCCAAATGCTCTGGGGGCTTCTCAGTATTGACCATCATCACAACCCTTCTATTTTGTGATGGGAGGAGGGATCCCTACTGTAGTCGAGAAGTAAAATTTTGATCATATAGAGGAAAAGGCTGAGGGCCATTGAAGGAGGAGGAAATTATGGCTTTGTTAACATGTCAGGATTGTGCTTGGTACCTGATGTGGTCATTCCTCTGAAGTTCAAGGTGCAAGACTTTGATAAATACAAGGGGAACACTTACCCAAAGAATCACCTAAAGATGTATTATAGGAAGATAGGGACATATGCGAAAGATGAAAAGTTGCTTATGCATTTCTTTCATGAAAGCTTGACTGGGGCAACTATTATTTGGTATACTAACTTGAAACCCTCTTAGGTCCTCTCCTGGAAAGATTTAATGGATGTCTTCATTAGGCAGTATCAATACAATTCTTACATGGCTCCAAATAGAATGCAGCTAGAAAACATGTGCAAGAGAGATAATGAATCATTCAAAGAATATTCTCAAAGATAGGGAGAGCTGGCAGCTCAAGTAGTACCCCACATGGCGGAGAGAAAGATGATAACCATGATAATGGACACATTTCCAATGTTCTATTATGAGAGAATGGTAGGTTACATGCCTTCAAGTTTTGCAAATCTAGTGTTTGCTGGTGAGAGAATTGAAGTAGGTCGGAGAAAACACTACTACAATAACAGCTTTTTACGACGCATGTTTTAAGACGGTTGTCTAAAAATCATCATCGTTTGAGTATCGATGACATTTTTTTCAAAGTCGGTTATTACGAAACCATCGTCAAAATATATTTTCAAAAATGGTTTTTATAAAAACCATCTTTGAAACTAGATATCCAGTGTCGGTTTTATAAAAATCCCAGAAACCGTGTTCATTGAGTGTCTGTTTATTTTTCGTGCCCACACTACAGTGTCACTTGCTTTCAAACCTTTTCGAAAACCCCAAAGTCCCAAACCCCTTCCCCTCCCCTCCGTGGACATCAGCCCCTCCTTCCTCTCCTCTGTCGTTCCCAACGACCTGGTTCAGTTTGCGCTCTCTTTGCCTTCTTCGACGAGTAGAATCGTGGGTTCTTCGGATCGTGCTCGAACTGTGGGTGCAAGGCCCAAGACCAAGCCAAAGGACAGTGAAGGCGGTGGCGATGGCGACAACCCCAAGCAGGCCAAGCTCCGAGTTGGGCTCAACTTGACCATCATCATAAGGGAGAAGCCCAACGTGAAGTGGAACGACGTCGGAGGGTTGTCTCCTTTGAATCAGGTTCTTTTGTCCCTTGGTGATAATAAAACTATGATGTATTGGGTATTCAAATAGTCCATTCGAGCTTTTGCTGAGGCTTCCATGAACTTTGCTTACAAGAAGAAATGGCCTCTCTATTTAGCTCTAAAAATACCATTTTAAAGAAAATGATGGAATCGCTTTCTCTCTCTCTCATAATCTTATTCTTCATATTATATGATTGCTTCATAAAATAAGTAATCGCTGCATTTTTTGCGATAATGTGAAATTAGCTAAATCACAAATTTGGAGATTAAATTGCATGCCACTTGTTGAAGCACATGAACCTGAAACAGAGACAGCAGAGTCATCTTATCTTTTACTTTTGAAACTGATATAATATATATTTATATTGTTAAATTGGTTGTGTGAAAATTGTGTCTATATAACACGGATCTGAACAGGATTGGGGGTGGCCAGCAATTTGTTCCAATTTATCCCAAATTCATTTAATTTAATTATATATAGTTATAGTTATTCCAGTGTTGATAATATTATGATCATTATTTTATAGCTTTGCAACCTTGAAGATGACGCTGACTACATGGATGCTTTGAACCAGATAGCAAATGAAGGTCCTTTGGTGATTATAATTTCATTTAAAACACTCTTTATTTCTAAAATATAAATATTTTAAATTTTAATTTCTTAATTACCAAATTTCTCTTGGGGATCTAGACTCAAATTGTGCACCTAGTGTTGGATCCTCTCATGTTGAACAAACTTATATAAGTAAATTATCAGTAAAGAAGACACTTGCAGAAATGAAATTTAATGAAGTTATTAGTACTGTTGATATTGAAGTATCTAGCTTATGTGTGAGACATCTTCGGATTTATGAACTTCCTTGTCTTCTGGCAGTGTCACGCAATCACTATACAATAGCTATTGAGCAGGCTATATTGCTAATATTTAGCTCAATTATTTAGCTCAATGTTGTTTAGTTACTACCTCCATGATATTATTTGTTTTTCAACAATATGTATTTTTTGTGTTGATCCAGGAGAGGTAACATATGCAAGAAATGCTATTACAACTGCTGCTCTCATCAAGAGAAATTATGTTCATGCTATGGAGATGCATACAAGTGGGAGGTATTATTAATTATCAAATAATACAAGCATATAACTGTAATCCCTTTGAAATATGTTTCATGATTGATATGTCAAGAATTTTATCAATCACATAACGTAATAAAAGGATAATTCTCAATTAGCCAATTCCCATATACATGTAATGTGTTCAACAAGTTTTCTATGCTTGAAGCATTGCACAATCATGTACTCATAGATGGGTTTTCTCTTTTCTTTCATTTTTCAAGGAAGGGATTGGAATGATTCAGGTGATTTAATGAATAGATCAAACCTCAGTTATCTATAATTTGAGATCTGCTATTTATATGATGTATGTTTGATATCTCTGAATCCATTTACTTATGTGACATGTGACCTTCTATAGATAGAGTACTTTGTTCAAAGAACTCTGGAGTGCTCTAGGAGATTCAGTAGGATATTTTAAGGTTATAGCTGTAAGGGGTGCCTCCAATCTAGACTAATATTTAAGGGGTATAACTATATAAGTAGCTTTTCAGTGAATACTTAGCCTCTTGGCATTTGAGTGAAGAATTTATTCTTCAAATAATCCAGGTTAGCTTACCTAATGGTGGTGATTTAACAATATCCTCTACGAACAAAATGTTCTATATTATGAAACCCAGTCTCAAAGCTTCGACTTTTGGCAGGTGTGCCTTTGAACATTCTCAAATAATTGCTTCACGGTATGAATGCATGCTGGGCAATATTGATCCAATTAACATGCCCCTTGCATTCCTAGTATGAGTATCATGCCATTTTAATCTTTGGCGGTTCATCATTTATACTACCTATAAAGGTGCTTCACGAAATGTACTTATATCATTCATATTATATATATATATATATATATATATATATATATATAATGTTACTTCATTTATTTCATTACACTTTTTTTTCCTTATTCTTCAAAAATAAAGACTAATAATTTTAAGGTGAATTGCTTATATCCAATTAACATGTCCCTTGCATTCCTAGTATGAGTATCATGCCATTTTAATCTTTGGCGGTTCATCATTTATACTACCTATAAAGGTGCTTCACGAAATGTACTTATATCATTCATATTATATATATATATATATATATATATATATATATATATATATATATATACACACACATATATATATAATGTTACTTCATTTATTTCATTACACTTTTTTTTTCCTTATTCTTCAAAAATAAAGACTAATAATTTTAAGGTGAATTGCTTATATCCATGCGTTATGATGATCAATTTTTTTTTTTTTTTGTTTTGTACTTGTTTTTAATGCTGGAAATTTTCTCTTTCTAACTCTAGTTAATAATTTTAGCTGACTCCATTTTTTACTCACTAGTACTTTTGCACTGAAGCTGCACATGAATTTTACCAAGGCAAAGATTAGAAAATAAATACTTCTCAAGCACTAAAGCTGCACATTCATTTATTTTTTTTTTGTTTAATTTGTAAATTATTTCTTAACATTAACCTATTTCTCCAGATGCACTTAATTTGTTTACTTGGAAAAAGTTGCTCTGCTTGATTTGTTCTTCTTTTTCTGTTTATATTTAACCCTTATTCATTTCAATTGCAATTTTATTTTTCATTTTCCTTCCTAGGATTTTAGTTTGAAATTCTGATAGGATGATCCCTTCCCCTCTCTTCACACACACATAAATCTTTGCTACAGAATGATCTCCATTACAAAATTGCTTCTTTTTACTTCTTTTTTTCAATTGAGAATAACTATATCTGATATAGGTGTATAATGGGAATTCAGAAATTTGATTTGCATTTTGGATTTGGTTATAACTCCAGAAAATGTTGAATTGGACGCAAGGAACTTATATTTCTTTATTGATTTATTTTTTTAAAATATGTATCTAATATGACTAGGGATCCCATGAGTACAAAGCAGTGGATCTTTCAAAATGAGAGCAGTACAGTCCAGGTGAATTCAGAGTTCTAAAATATATGTAGTAGTTTAGGTTCCAAAGTGAATAATAGTGGTTTGTGAAGTTTGTTTGACTGAAAAACAATTCATTTATGCTTAAATTTCAGACTTCGAGAGATTGAATCCTCTGTACTATGTTCCAATGGATTCTCAGCTTAGAGCTCTCAATCTTCGGGTAAAATTCAAGACGATTGATTTGGATTTGCAACATGAATGTGTTGAATCAAGATTTATTTTAACTTTTAATTCTACTAGTTTGGTATCTTCAGAAACAATTCAGTGGGAAAAGCCAATCTTGTGAATTCTTATAGTTAAATATTATAAGGTTTCCAAATATCTTATAAGTTCTTCAGGATGCAAGATATACTATGAGGTACTAACACTATGAGGTATCTTATAATATCTTATATTTACAGTTAATTGGCTTACTTTTTCGATTTCTAACTATTGTGTATATATGGTGTATGTTTCTTTGTTCAATTTTCTGTTTTAGTCCCTTTGATTCTATAATCCCTTCAGATATTCCATGAGAAGTGAACTTTATCTGAACAGCATGTATATTATTTGTTGTTCAGCCCCTTCAGGGATTAGTCAAATGATATGTTTGGAACCTTATGCTGCTAAGAAAACTGAAATCAGAAAGTGACATGATTGTGGCTCTTTTGGATACATGTTCATCATCTCTTGCCCTCCATTTTCATTTTCTTCATACTTCCTTGTTCTTTTGGATACAGGTTATAATTTCGATGCAGGAATATCATTGATGTTTTATCAAGTAAGTTACTTTCTGTCCTTCATTTTGCTCTATATGTGTTAAATCATGGCAAGAGGTTCTAATCAGACTATAATTCTTAAGAATTATAGTTTCTCAGTCAAGACCAGCACAACTTGTTATTGGTTTTGCGCTCTATCTGTTAGTCAATTATCATGCATCTTGTGCTGCTCATATTTATACATAATGTCTGCTGGTTCATTTCTCTTTTTAGTTTGAAATACATAAATGTTGCCATGGTGACTATTCTCAAGAACATGACAAATAATGATAAGCAATTGGAGAATTATATTTATTTTGGAAATGTCAGAGTAACAAAAGGAGGCTAATATCTTGTTCCTTGGTTTAGATAACTCAGTCAAGACCACTTTGCTTCACTTGCCTGGTCTTGTTAGGTCCATATTCCACAATAAAAAACTTAAATGGGTTGGATTCTTAATAGTTTAATTCCTTGATGTGGGGCTTTTAATGGAATGGACAAGCTCATTCCATAACATGATGAAACATCAATAATTGATGTGTTGCATAAGAGGGACATAAACAGATAATCGTAGATACTAATGTTTTTGTACTTGTGTTCATGTTTCACCAGACTGCAGGTGAACTAATATTCAAAGTTTCTTATATGAGGGTGAATTATGATGCTTAAGTGTATGAACTAATACTTAAGTGTGTTGACTATTATGTTGTTATGCTATTTTATCTATTTATAGGAATTGAGCTATGAGGGTGTTCAAAGCCTTCTAGGTCTCATGCATACCACAAGGACAATTCCTAACGCGCTTCCTCCACCAATATCAACTTTATTAGCATCATTTAATTTGCAATTTTAATGTAAGAACCTTGGGAGCAAACTGCCCTGCATTAACAATAAGTTTTAAGATTTTGTAGGACTTTTCACTTTTTTCAATATAATAAATTTTTATTGGCCTCTATAGGATGACGTTATTGATGCTTTGTGGCAAATTATGTAAACTTGTGATCACTATTCTGGAAAATGGCTTGACTGATGGAGCTCGTGCATTGGCCAAGCATGCTTGTAGGAGTAGCAGTGGTTATTGGGGTTCTCTGAATGGAAATGGTAACGATTTTAGTTTTTTTTTTTTTTTTTTTTGAAATAGAATTTGTAAGATATATCTTTGTAATTGCCTTTTGATCTCCATTCTACCTAGGTTGTCTAGCTTTGTCTTCACATGGAACACATATACACTAAAAAGAAAATGATAGACACAACATTTATGTGATTTGGCACTTCTTGCCCGTGTCTACGAAAGCACTCCAATAAAATATCCACTATCTTGACAACATTATAAGTTTTGTGAAAACTTGAAAATCTTCCTTAAATGTGTGCTACCCTATACACCTGAGTTTCTCTCCACTCAAGTGTTATAAGGAATGATAAATATTCTCTTCTCATTTCACTAGAGATTCTCCACTACTCAAGTGACATCTCTATACTTTGTCTTTTTTTTTTTCTTTTTTCACTAAACTCTTTTTATCCCTAATTGCTTGATTTACCCATAGGTTTAGGCATATTAACCACATTTTTTTTGGTGTGTTGTTATTAACCACAATTTAAGCCATTGTTAGAACATTTTCACTTTCATTTAGTAGGATGATGAAGAATTCAATTATGACTATAATTCTTTCTTTTGTTCTACTTGTTGTTGATGCAGGTAAATATATTGAGGATACATTTAACTTCAAAAGAACCACATGGTTTGGTTGATGATGATTCAACCTTATGAAGCAACTGCAGCAACAATATTAGCCATATATGTTACTTTCATTGTGTGATCACTAGGATGTTTGTTTTAATGATGTTATATAAAATCATGGTTTGTTATTTATTTATTTTATTGTCATGGAATTTGACATAATTTCATGTTGAACAGCATTTTACAGTTCTAAGCTCTCATTCCAAATTTTGGTGTACTAACAATTTGGTTTGTTATTTACATATAGAATAAAAAAATTTCAATGTGGCGTTTTTTTGTAATTGTAAATTCAGTTAAGTCCATTGACTATAAAATCGTCTTCTTAGGCATGTATGAAAAAAATAACACAGGAGAAACAAACACGATTTTTAGTCAAAACTGTTTTTGTAACTATAGATACAAAGATGGTTTTGGCTAAAAACCGTATTCGTAGGCATGTAGGAGAAGAAAAAAAAGACAGGAGAAACAAAGACGATTTTTAGCCAAAATCGTCTTTGTATCTATACATACAAAGACGGTTTTGGCTAAAAATCGTCTTCGTAGGTATGTAAAAAAAAAAGACAAGAGAAACAAAGACGATTTTTAGCCAAAACCGTCTTTGTATCTATACATACAAAGACGATTTTGGCTAAAAATCGTCTTCGTAGGTATGTAAAAAAAAAAAAAAGACAAGAGAAACAAAAACAGTTTTTAACCCAAATCGTCTTTGTATCTATATATACAAAGAAGGTTTTGGCTAAAAAATGTCTTCGTAGGTATGTAAAAAAAACATAAACAAATACGATTTTTAGCCAAAATCGTCTTTGTATGTAAAGATACAAAGACAATTTTGGCTAAAAATAGTCTTCGTAGGTATGTAAAAAAAATAAGACAGGAGAAACAAAGACAGTTTTTAGCCAAAACCATCTTTGTATCTATACATACAAAGACGATTTTGGCTAAAAACCATCTTCGTAGGTATGTAAAAAAAAAGGGTTAATAAAGACGATTTTTACAACCATTGTCGAATGTCATCATTTTAAATGACACGTGCAACAATGACAATTCTACAACCGTCGTCGTAAAGGGTTGAGAACCGTCGTCGTTTGCCTATATTGTAATAATAAAAGGAAAATTTAACCATGTTGCTTCTGCGAATCCTGGTCATAGAGGACTCGGGATGAGTGGCGAGAGTAAGAAGGAAGGAGAAGCTCATGTTGTGGTTGTTGTTCTCACATGGATAAATTTTCACAAGCCTTTTATAATCCCCTGTACCAATATCCGCCCTAGCAATATCACTACTCAGCCAATATCAGTCATGCCCATTACCCATCACCTTACCAATCAAGAACACCCAATTAACCACAAAGGCCACCCCTAAACCAGTGAAAAAATCCACCGCCAAGACCAAATACCACCCCTAATACCAACCAAAACAGCAACCACGGAAGGAATTTCCCAGGAAGGAAGCCTAGAGAATTCACCCCAATCTCGATATCATATGCTGACTTAATCCCATATCTGTCCAACAATCAACCTCCATTCCCTCGAGCATACAACCCGAATGTGGAATCATGCTGGAGTCACAGGGCATTCCATTAAGCATTGTATGGCTCTGAAACATAAGGTGCAAAGTTTGATTGATGCATGTTGGCTGAAATTTCAGGAAGACAATCCCAATTTGCAAACTAACCCACCACAAACCATGGGAGTTCTTTTGTGAGTGCTATAGAGGATCTAGAGACATATGAATTGAAGAGAAAGGAAGGACCTTTTGTGGTGAAGAAGGCTTTTTCGGGTGGAGCACTGATACTCATAAACATCGATGGTGAATAGTTGCCTTCGCCTATGAATTATGATATCGTCAAGCGATACTATGTGTGATGTTTGGGGCAATTTGAAGATTTGCTACTGAATATTTCCAAGGACTCATTAGGATTTTCATGTCTATGTTATTATTGTAAACAACAATCGCAACGTTAATAGTATGGATAAATTTGATGTCATCATCTCTCATTTTCTCACAACTATATATTTGCATATTTATTCAACTTTCACTGGAATATGAATATATGCTGCTGGTTTGTTTGCTCATGTGACCTACGCTACAGAGTTGAATAAACATTATACACGTTTAGTGGGGGTGCCGTAAACGATGAATAAAATTGAATAAACATTTGATTGACTGTGTTTCAAATTAATAAATAATAAATACGAACATGCATGCAACCTCATCTTATCTTTCTTAAAATTTTTGTAAATAGTAAGAGTCATTTGGCTTAATCTGTCAATTTAAAATATTTCTCACCCTTGAAAATTCTCTTTCGAGAACCTGCATAGTTTCTTTCATTTGTTCTTGCTACAAAGGCATGATAGACGACAATAGCGGATATCTCCAAACCCTACACCGTGGAAGTGACAGACACCACTCACGGGCTCTAAGCGAACTACGGGAAAATAAGAAGTCTTACCCAGTAGGTTGAAAATACGAAAGGGCAGTCTAGGCAAAAGTTAGGGTATGTATAAAAAAAGGGAAAAATGAAAATGAAAATGAATAAAAAAAAGGAATAAAAGAAAAACAATCAAGAGCGTGTTTATCAAAGGTTTTGTCCCTAAATCCAAACTGTAATAGTCTCCCGTCAAGATTTGAAATGACATATGGCCATGTTTCTTTATCCCAAACACTAATTTATCCTTTGCTACCTACTTTGAGCCAAAATATAATTTTTTTTCTAAAAGTCCCCAGAATAGGAACCACCGCCAAACTAGAGGGAAGAGCAATGCAGGCAACTTACACATGAGGTTTACTAAGTTCTAGGTTAGGCTCCAAATAATGTTAAAGAAAACAAATTTGTGAAAGGCGAGCAATGAAAAAAAGGGCACAAAAGTTCTCCTAATTTTACAAGGAAGACACAAAAGTGCAATGATGGTCAATGTATAAGACAAATGGAGTAAAATCCAGCCCAGAAAGTTGAAATGAATAAATGTACAAGTAAGGCGCTCAAGGTTCTTACTCTATATAACCCGTAAACACTCTTTGAGCCTCTCTAACCTTTCTTTCACATCCCTCTTAACCCTTGGCCATGTTACAAGCCCAATAAAGCCCATGTGGATCAAGGAAGGACTAATTTCATTTTTGAGTTTGGATTATGGAATGGAACACGCACACGCTTGTGATTGTTAGGATAAAAAAAAGAATCTTGAGGTTTGCACTTGCACATTTGAGAAGAAAACATATTCAACAAGGATCTCATGGAAGATGCCCGAAGGCAATTGTGATAGTAGGGTCCATTCAACGTCAGTGGATCATGAGAGTCCGTAGGGTTCCTTTCGAATCGAATGGTAGTCTTTGTTGCATAATTCCTTTTGGGATCAACCCATATCATCAAGCATCAACGAGATCGATGGACTCATGGCATCCCTCTATGATCTTAAATCAGGGAAGTTTCACTTGGTCATATACCAAAGTATAACAATCCATTGTCATCCTTCAATGGTTCACGCGGTCAATCCCAAAGCCTTATATTCCTTGTTGTGCAGAGCAATCGAAATAAACAAAAAGAAAGGGACAAACTTTGGAATCAATATTTTAGTTGATTGGTTAAATGTCAAATGGCTCCACTGCCATCTTCCAAAATAGCCAAGCAATTGGATCAAACAAAACATTCACTCTGAGGGAGTCTCCAAAAAATGTACTTTACAACTTTATGTTTCAGAGGACTCAACATCCTCGACTTTATGTTTCAGAGGACTCAACGTCCTCAACTTTATGTTTCATAGGACTCAACATCATTTGTTTTTTATGTTTCATAGGACTCAACATCATCAGCTTTATGTTTCCTAGGACTCAACGTCCTCAGCTTTATGTTTCATAAGACTCAACGTCCTCATCTTTTATGTTTCATAGGACTTAACGTCCTCTGCTTTTTAGTTTCATAGGACTCAACATCCTCTGCTTTATGTTTCATAGGACTCAACGTCTTCTACTTTTTAGTTTCATAGGACTTATCATCCTCTACTTTATGTTTCATAGGACTCAACAACCTCAACTTTATGTTTTAGAGGACTTAACGTCCTCAACTTTATGTTTCATAGGATTCAACATCATTTTTTTTATGTTTCATAGGACTCAACATCCATAGCTTTATGTTTCCTAGGACTCAACGTTCCCAGCTTTTATGTTTCATAGTACTCAACATCTTAAGCTTTATGTTTCATAGGACTCAACGACCTCTGTTTTTTAGTTTCATAGGACTCAACGTCCTCTGCTTTATGTTTCATAGGACTTAATGTCGTTTCAAGGTCCAACGCCTTAATGACTCTTTTTCACACAATTGAAACAAATGTTCTGAAAAAGACAAAGTCAACCCAACATACAAGTTGTTTTCTACCAAAGAACTACGCAGGTCTGATTTCCTCATTACCGTTGGGGATACGTTGGAGCGAGGACAAACCCCTTGTCGACCTAAAAAACTAAAAATATATAAAATATTCTCTTTTCTAAAATTAAAAATTTGATTTATTTTTTTGAATAAACAAAATAAAACAAACATAATTCATTTTCTCAAAGGAAGTTAAATAGTTAGGAAGTCAATTTATTTTTAGCACACTTGATTAAAGGTTGTCGTCTTCATGACGAACGTGTGGGGTGCTAACACCTTCCCCGTACGTAAATGACTCTCGAACTCTTTTTCTCTTAAATCCTAGATTGTTCCTTATCTTTTGGTTTTTCTGGCGTTTTCCTTAAATAAACGTTGGTGGCAACTCCCCTAAGTTTTTCTTTTTTGGAAAACACTCTTTTTTCTCTCATCGTCCTGTCGTGACCAGTCACGTTGCGATATTATCCAAGTTAGATTTTCTAGATCAGGACAAACAATTAGTAGGTATTGTTATAGAGTGTTAGTAGCAATTTTGAGGTTGCAATGTGACTTGCTTGCTAAACAAGTATTGTTTGACATAAAATATGAGTAGGAAAGTTGGGAAGCAAACACAAATTTCTAACAAGTTCATATCTATTTTTCCTTTTTTTACCTCAATATTATTCTATATTTTTGGGTGTTAGCCATTGATATAATGTGCAGTGTGAGAATGTTTTCTATTATATAGTCGGTTGTTGGTGGTGTCTTGTAGAGGAATTTCTTGTGACCTTTTATTTTTTTTTTCAAGATAAAATTAGTCTTCTTTTAGGATTGTCTATACTAAATTGGTGGAATTGTGACAAAGATAAATTCATGTATTGAAATTATTTATTTTATAATAAAGATGTCTTTCTTATAATTTTGTATGGATTTAAGCATTATTCTTTGATGTTCTTCAATTAATAAAGCAAATAAAAACATTATCTTCAATTTGTAAAGCAAATAAAAAATACAGATATTATCGTAAAAAATAACCATCAGTAATTACCAACGGATAATCCCTCAATAACCTAGTTATATTTATTGATGGATTATCCGTTGGTAATACTGACAAATATTTTTTGCAGACAATCCAACAGAGTATAAAATTACCAATAGATTTTTTTTTCCAATGACCATATTACCAATTGAATTTTTTCCATTGGAAATTTAGATTTACCAATAAAATTTGAGGGTTACCAACAAATCTTGGCCGATGATAATAAAAATATTTCTTGTAGTGCAAACAAAACATGTCGAAGTGGATAGGCATTTCATAACGGGGAAGTTGGAAGCCAAGTTAGTAGATATACCTTTTGTACGGTAAGAGGAGCAGCTAGCTGACATATTGACATATGTTGTATCCGCAAGAGCATGTCATGACTCACAATACAAGTTAGGCTTAGGAGATATCTATGCAACAACTTGAAGGGGAGTGTTGGCCTGAGTCAAGGAGATAATATGTAAAGTTTCATTATTTCTTATTTCTTGTAATTAGGATCCTTAGAATTATTATCATGTATAGTTACTGTAATTCCTTTAGACTATATATTTATATTCTTTCCTATAATGAGTATAATATATAATAACATAAAATGTTGTTTTGTTATCTGCTAACTGAGCCATGTGTTGCCTTTTAGGAGGTGGCCCAACATAAGCATGCCCACTCCTTGCTAAAGTATTTCCACAAAATGGAGGTAAATTATCATGTTGTAGCCAATCCTCATCATCAACTTGGTTCTCACCAATCTCATTTTCCACTGCATCTGCCACCCTCTCAGTCCCACGACCATTTGCAAGATCTTTGCCAAATATACCTTGCAACCTTTCAAACTCTTTATTGACATGATTGTCAACTTTGGGATGTGGGGGGTTTTATTTTCAATAGGCAACTCCAAAGAAACTTCATCCTGTTTAGGAACAACCATGGTGGTTTGTATGTCTTGGTCCTCTGAATCCAAACTCAAATTTTGGACCGCATCAACTTTAGGCTTAGTATTCACATAGTTATCCTATAAATCAATCCAACTATAGTTTTCACTACTACCAATCTCTCCTTGACGATGATGGTCAGACTATTCAAGAAGAAAAAACATCTCAACTTCTCAAAAAGTAACATCTGTGGTGACATACATATGTCGAGTAAATGGATGATAACATCAGTCCCCCCTTTTTTTTAGACTTAACCCAAAAATGACACACTTCACAACACAAGGATCAAGTTTGCTTCACTGGTTTTTATGAAGACAGGCATATAATGTACATCCAAAGAAATGTTGTTGTAAGTGCAATGATGACAGAATAGTGACATGATTAACAAGCTCTATGAGTGGAGTTTGAAATGATAGAAAACATGATGGCACACAGTTCATCAGATACACTGCATATATGTAATTGCATCAGCCCAATAAGCTTTAGGAGCATATGAACCAATAAGAAGAGCTCTAGTGGTTCAAGGATACTGTTGGAGTACAAGTGTGTGGTCCTTGTGTCGAAAGTCTACTTGACGATGTGATAGTCAAGTGGCGTGTTCCAATGGAGTGAGTTGACGATACAAGTCCAGAAGTGTCACTATTTAGTACTTGTGGAACAGATTGGGAAATGTACCAGATTTTGTGCAAGCAAAGAGAAAGTGTGACAAGCATCCAAGAAGATTAAGGATAAAATTAAATTTTAATTGAGGGAAGGATTGTTGGGAAACAATTCAAATTTGTAATTTCAAATCTTCTAGGGTGTTGTTTAGAATTAAAGATATATTCTCTAAATTAGATATTTGTTTCCTCTTTTAAGATTATGATGTTGGGTCTATATATAGAGGTTCTTAAGATGAGAAGAATTATCCAGCCTGAAGAGGGTGTCACCACCCTAGGTAAAAGAGTGGGGTCATGATGAGGGAATGTTTACAAGTTTGTCCAACTTGTCCTAAAATCTTGTTCTGAGAAGATCATGGATGTAGAAATGAGGGTCTGAACCATGTTAAACAAATTAAGGTTGAGATTGTGGATGCAGGGGTAGGGGCCTAAACCACATTAAACAAATTTGTGATCTTTTTCAATTTTGTTTATGGTGTTGTCTCTTATTCTTTGTTGTGTGACTTTTGAGTAATAAAGATATGAGTGTATTTTTCCCCCCAACAGTTAGCATCAAAGTTGATGATTCGACTTGGTGACCAGCTTGAACAAGTAAGATGGCGGCAGTGGATCCTTGGTCTAGGGATCCCTTGTATCAAAAGTTTTCCTGATAGTGGGTCCAGGCTATGTGTCCTGTGGGTGGAGCGGCGATGAAGCGTCTAAAGCATGTGGACTCTAATGGCCACCCTAGAAATACTCATCAATGAAAATGGCTTCTGCTCAAGGGGATTCAAACTTGAGGGAGAGATTGTTGGAGTACAAGTGTGAGGTAAAGTCTTATATCTTGTAGGAATGAGAAGGTTGAATACCATATAAGTGAAGGCAAGACCCATAAACTTGAGCCTTAAGGTTTTGGGTTTAAGTGTGGTGTCCAGTTCACTTATGTAGTTGTCCATGACCCATTGGTGTAAATCTCCACAGTATTTACTCCCTTGACTATCCAACAGATATGCTTATTTTTCCTCTCTGCTGTGCCATTTTGTTGTGCGGTTTGAGAACATATGGTCTCATGAAGAATGCTTTTTACTTGGAGGAACTCATATTAGATCAATATTGATATACTCCACACCATTATCAGATCGAAGAACCTTAATAGGAAGAGAATATTGATTTTGAATCAAATGATAAAATGATTTGAAAATTATGCTTACATCGCTTTTGTTTCTCATTGTAAACAGCCATGTCATTACAGTGCAATCATCAACAACAGTAATAAACCAATGAATGCCTTGTTGGGTACGTAGAAATGGGAGAAGGTCCTTATACATTTGAATGAATCAAGTCAAACGAAACCATTCTTTTATTAAGGCTCAAAGGGTAAAAAGCATGATGGCTCTTTGCCAATACACAAATATGCCATTTAAAATAAGACTCTAAAATATTGTAAAACAAAGAAAGAAGCAGTTTCTTCAAATAGCCAAAAGATGCATAACCCAACCGATGATGCCACATCCAAATTATCTCTATTCTGTTGTTAACACTACTTTTGAGTTCATTAACATGGCCTGGTGTCACATCATCTATATAATACAACTCCCTCCTCCGAGTTCAAATATCCTGAAGCAAGCAAAAATTTGGAAACATTAGTACTACATAGTCTAGTTGTTTAGTAACTTGTCCTACATACAACAAATTATTAGACAATGTCGAGACATGTAGAACATTACGCAGGGATAAAGTAGGAGTAAGTGCAATTGAACCCGCTCTGGTGACTGGAACAACATCTTCATTTGTTGTTACAATACTATCTTTTAATGGTAAACTTTTGGTTTGAAAAAAGACGAACCATACACCATATGATCTGTAGCTCCCGAGTCAATTACCCATCCAGTATCTTGACCAGTGGAGACCATTAAAGTGACACAAATAGTACCTGAATTATCAGTTGGCTCATTCACATCAACCCGGTTGAAAAATAACAAACTGGTGTCTTGAACTTTGGAGTTCTCCATTACGTTGGAGGAATTTACAGAGCTACCTTGACTTGTTGCAACATCAGCAATTCCAGCTATAGCATCAATGAGTTTTGCTTGTCCTGAACGCTTGCCTTTAGCTCTCATTTGCCTCCTCTTCTCCAAGAACCATTCATGAAGTTCAAAGCAAGTTTCCCTTGTATGTCGAGTCCCATTGCAATGACTGCATTGGATTTTGTCTTTCTCGACTGCATCAAGGTCTTGCAAAGAACGAGGTCGCATCCTTGAGGTAGTTTTTGAAACCTTTGCCATGGATGATTCTACTACAAAATCCTTCCTTCTAAGCATAGTTTCTTGCCCTAAAATTGATGGAGGATAATATTGCAACATTCTTCAATTCTCGGGAGCGGATTCTTTCAAAGAATGTCACTTTCAAATTGGATTGAACTGCTGGTCAAGCCCCGCGAGAAAATCAAATACTCAATCCTTGTTAAGATCGTCCATATCACTTTTTACATCTATTGCACACACACCATTCTACTTGGGTGTCGCTTATCCTTTTTGTTGAATATGGGTTGCATTAGAACACAATTCATAATGTTGGGTGTTGCGATTTCGACAAGTATACCGTTCGTTTCAAGTAATAAAGTGATAAAATGAGATATCGTTCCCATGAGGATTAGTGCACCAATTGTATTATAACTTATATCTAAAAGTTGGACAATTAAATGTTTGGTAAAAGTGTGTTTTGTGTGTTTAAATGAGTAAGGTTAAAGACAAGGATTAAAACATAACAATTGATTTTAAACAACGAAGCTAAGTTGTGACAATAAAAGAGAAAGAGTATCTAGGGCACCCACACTCGATGATTCCTACCAAAGTATTCAAATTGTTTACTATCTTCGATTATTCAAGTTACTCAGCAGTTATGTTCATCAACATATTAGTTAATCCTTAATTCCTTAGTGATATTAACTCTTTAACCCACTTAAAAGCCCTGATTCCTAAGTAACTTTCCTAAGGTTAAGCATTAAGTAGACACCTTGAATAAACTACAAACATACATTCCTATTCCTAGGTAATGTAAAGCAAGTTACTTCCCTAAATTCCAAGCTAGAACCCCAATATTCCTATTGTGAACCCTAGCTCGTAACACATTATTAGAATGATCAAGTCTAATAAGAAGATATAATCCATTCAAGCAAAGTGAAGTAAAATAACTTGAGATAAAAGAATAATAGCATTCAATACAATCCAATGGAAGTTTACATCAAGTGTATGGCCCTAGCTACAAATTTAAACTAGCCAAACCTAGTCATGGTTGGCCTTGGTAACTCAAAAAGAAGCATGCCCAGCTGAAGAACAAGCAAGGAGAAAAAGGAGAAGAAGGAGAGAATCCCACTTGCACACACAACCCTAAGCCCTAGCTAAGCACCTCCAATCTCTCAAAATGACCTTCAATCATTATGTTTTTGTGCAAATGTCCTTCCTTCAGACGTGGTTCTACTATTTATATTTAGGGAGTGAATCTCCCTTTTTGCCCTTAGCAGAGTGAATAGTAACTACAGAATTTGTGTCCCGCGCTGATTGCGCTAACACTTGCGCTGATCGCGCTGCTGATTTTTACTCTGGCTCGAATGGCGCCAGAAGTCACGCGGTTAGCGTCAGGAAATAAAGAATCCACCATTTGTAGAGCATTCTTGGCACGGATGGCGCCACTTTCACACTGGTCGTGCTGGAAGACAGTGAAGTTCCCATTTCCAGAGCCTTATTGGCGCGGCTAGCACCAGTTCTAGCACGGATCGCACTGGGTAGCATAGAAGGGGATTTTTCTGAAGATGATTGGCGCGACTGGCGCCAAAATCTTTTCTTTGATTGCTTCTTCTTTTTCTTCACTCCTTTTGGCTTTTTTCCAACTGCTAAACACATAAATTGATTGAAACATCATTGAGGAAGAGTTATCAACAATTCTATCAATTGGAAGCAATTAGCACTCATTCTAATGTAATTTGTGACTCATTTAAGCTTGGAAATGTTATATGCTAGGCGCATATCAAATAATTCCCAGATTTAGATATTGTTGTCCTAAGCAATAAACAAAAGTCTTCAACAGGGAAGCAAGGATAGAACATTCAAGCACAACATTACACAAACAATCTCAGAATTCACTATGCTACACATGACTGAACTTTATATCGAACTTCAACAATGCTTTTCAAATCCATCAACATACAAGGTCTAACTTGAAAACCCTCACCAAGATATCACTCACTCATCACTCAAGTGTCTAGGGTATGATCAAGATGACTCTCAATCTCCACAGCCATAGCACTACCATAAGCTTGATCGTATTCTCAAGTTCCTACAAAGAAATATAACACATGCATAACTAATCAAAAGGTCTTGTCAGGGTTGTAGCTTGGCTTGGCTTAGGGGTAGGAGTATGTAGGAAGAAGTTGCACAATTATTGAGATTGGAACACTACTATTTTTCAGATTCATTTATATCTCAATTTGAATCTTTTTACTCCACTACTTTCTTTTTACCAATTCTCTTTGTTTCTTTTTTTTCTCATTTCATTTTCTTCCTCTTTTTCTTTTGAGCTTACTTGTGTTCGATCTTTTCTTTTCTTGCACTTGACTTATAGTGGAGTTCACCTTGATTTATTTCTTCTTTTTAATTAATCAAGCATTCCAATCTCAATCAAGGTAAGTCAATGGATATGGCTTAACAATTCATCAGGTGATTGAATGAACAAGTTTCAGGCTCAAAGGGGTTGACAATGGAAAAATATTCAGGGAGGATAATTTGGCCAAGGTTGAAAGAACAAATTGCCTTTATCATTTCAAAGTATGCATGCATCAGAGAGAAACAGAGCAAGTTCTAGAGTAGTACCACAGTGAGAACTCTCTAAAAGAATATTTCTGTATAAGCACAATCCTCACAGGCTATAGTATCAAGCTAGACTCTGTTGATTTCAAATCAAAATCATGACTATTTCAACATACAATTTAGAATACAAATAATCATAAACTCCAATCATGTTCCATGCAATGCCATTCTAGAATTTTCATGTCACAATACTTCCTGATTTTCAACCAAGTTTGACTGATTTGGCAATTCTAGATCTGAGACATGCTTTTAGAAAAATTGTCTAATATGTACTCCTAAAAGTTAAGTTAGGAATTAGACTCAAGATCAATTAAAGCAATTAAAATACTAATTGATCCACAAAAAATTTTCTGACAAAAAGAATCTGTTAGATGTCCTTTGTTCCTCTGAATGTGATTCAACGTGTTTCCTCAAATAACACGTACCCAATTCCCAGACTTAGACACTTGTTGTCCACAACAATGAACTAAATTAGTTTCGGCATCAATAACATAACACAACTGTGTTCGTTACTTGAGGAAACATAGACACAGGCGAAACATCAGTCTGATCATAGCCAAAATAACTGTACCAAGGTTGAAATACCAAATATATCCAATAACTAAAGAAAAAGTGTTCAAGGTTCAAATGCAGCAAAATAACCATAACAATAACATAAAACTGAAATTAAAATGGAAATTAAAAACATAAAATAGATGAGGAAATCAAGGTTCAAATGCAGCATCACTCCGCCGCCATGGTGTCGTCATCAGCAGCCTGAGGCACGTCAGAAGGCTCTGGTGCTGGCTGAGTAGGGTCAAATGGCTCTGGAGGGGTGGCCACTGTAGTCTGCGGTGATGGATGAGGTCCACCTGGTGGATAGTAGGATGGTGGAAATGGTGGGTAGTGTGGCTGATAGGCTGCGCAATCAATGGCAAAATGACGGCAGAGGTCCTCCATCATCCTGGTCTGGTAAGCCCCCTGCATGGTATGAATATCGCTCTGGATGACCAACCGGTCAAGCTGTGACTGCATGTGGAGATAACTTGGGGAATCTTCATATAGGAGCTGATGGCGGGGAAGTCGCATGGTGGAAGAAGAAGAAGTCGCTTGAGGAGGTGGAGGATGAGCTTGGACCTCTGGCTGAGGTACCTCCTCATCTGTACGTGGTGCTCGGCGCGGACTTCATTTAGAAACATCAATTTTAGGTCCTTGTGCAAGTATCTGCATCTCATTTTGGTAGGCTATCCCTTGATGCTCAATTCTGCATCTTACAAATAGGACTGATATATTGAATATGCTCTCATTTCTGCTTTTTAGCAATAAGTTTATGAAATATGAAGGCTTCTGTTTCAATATAAATGAGGTATTCCAATGCAACGGAACAAAATTGGAAGGGGGTACGTGGAAGCAAGACAGCATGGTTGCTGTAGAATATAGCTAATTTATTTGTATACATTGGCAAGTGTTCGTGGCTTATATTTTGGGATTAACATATCATATGTACTTGTTTGGTGTAGGAGAGTGCAGCCTTGATGCATATTTTGTGGCTTATTTTTTTCTTGATGCATATTTGTTCTTGTACCTCAATCCTATCCTATCTAAAACCAATTTATTATGTATCTGACGGGCTCCTTAGTTTAATTGATCTTCAGGCATGACTGATATGATTTCACTCTTTGTATTGATTTCAATTCTAGTAATCCTGAGTAGCAATGATGAATGACTCAACAACAGCAAGTGCGCATAACCTGAGTAAAGTTGCTATTATGCTCCTGATACATGTACAACCAGATTCACATGATTTTCAGAATGTACAGCTTCTCTAACAAGTGAAATTGCTATTTGCTAATGTTACTCACTCCCTCATCATATTTAGATATATGCTATGCATATGGCGATTTCAATTACACATTTTAAAAGAAAAGTTCTTATAAGAAATCTCTTATAGATAAAGAACTGAATGTAGAAATCCTCCTTCTTCAACTCTTATTTTATCATTGTTCTTTGGTATCATTAGGCCTTCACTAGCTTGTGCTGCATTTGTTTTCAGCTCTTTCAAATGTATAATCATGTCACCCAGCAATGTTGCTTTGTCCAACTGAGTTCAAAAGTATACCAAGAAAAACTCAGATTTATAAGCTATGAATAAATAATTCAACATGTGAGTTTGTAATGACATGATTCTTGAAAGCATGAGCAAAACAGAGTGGAACGGTTAATGCCAAGTAATAAGTCATGCAAAAAGAGTCGTATGTCTATGCTTTGTTTTAGGGGTCTGATAGCATCCCTTAATAAACTCAGCAATTGATTTTGACAGTACAATATTAGCATTTTATAATAACGATAGATGTTCAATTATTTTGTCATCATGACCCTAGTAACCAATTTACCATTAATTTAAACAAAAATTTATATGCACAAATTTCTGATGTATTCCTTGTAAAAGGGTAACGGGAAAATAGCTAGTTGCAGTTACACCTCCATCTTCATCATATGTTCTTTGACTGATGTAGCAGAGAGAACTACATTCTGTGCACCAGGCTTAATGAAGCCTTCTTTGGCTGATGCGCTTGGAGTTGGAGTTATGTTTTCAAGGAGTATATAGCTCGTGTCTTGTTTTTCTTCTTTCCGCTGTTTGTAATTTCATGCTTGTAATTTTCTTGCGTGATTGAGTTTGATTTGAGGGTTGTTGGTTTCTATCTTTATTGATTATTGATGGCTTGACGGAGAAAACAACATTTAGTTGTTTAATGGGAGGTGTTCTATGTTCATCCAAAGTCCCGCCCAATTTATCTCCCTCAAAGCCCTATGTTTTCAAAAACATCTCTCGATCAACACTATATCTTTCCAAACTTACAAATCAATCCTGTCTCCAAAACCTTCCTCTTCCTCGTAACCCTTCTCAAATGCAGCAAGGAGTCTTCATCTGGTGGCCTCTGTGCTACTGCTTTTGCTGTTTGTGATTGCAGCGATGGCGACTATGCAAAATGCGACAATGATCATAATGATACCAAGACAACAGACTTGTATGGCATGGAGTTACAATATTAGAATCTAACTTCCTTGTGCTTGATTTTACTGACTTCATAACTGCTTGAAAAGTTGAACTTGGTTCCTCTGATTTTTATTTTTTTTAAAAAGTCAGGAGGGGAAAGCACTGATTTAGCTATTTCAAGCAAAACGGAGCCCCCTTTGAGGCAAAATCTCCCATAAGTAACTGGCATCTTCTTCGGATCATCAAGCTTTTGATGAGAACCAACTGCAGAAATATCAATAGGAGATGGCAAGGGATGCCTCAAGAACAATCTCTTCACATATCAATCAGCTGCCAAATCACCTCAAGAAAGGGTCTAGAGCTCAAGAAAGGTTATTAAACCACTGGTTTTCACTGTTAATCTCTCAGTTTTCTTTCTTCATATCCAAAAACTCGGCAAAAGATGGCTTTTTTAAATGGTAAATTATATTTTATATTTGATGGGTTGATTATGGAATGTGTAGCTTAAGATCAGCTACAGACGTAAGTTATAAAATTTCTCAGTTTCCAATTGATGGGTTTATTGTTTTCTATTTGAATTTGAAGCAATGGGAAAAGTAGTAACACTAATTTCGAAAGAATAGGGAAACTTAAGGTTGCTGGTGTTCTTTTTACTATAATCCTATTCTTTTGAAGTTAGTGTTATTACTTTTACTCAAATTTTATGCTTGCATAAGAAAAGAAATGATAGAGAGTAATTAATTCTAAGAGAGAATTGAGAGAGTAATCTATACTATTAGGAGTGTTATTATGATTGATGTCGAACCTGTAGACAGGTTTTGGAAAACAGGAATTGTGAGCACCAGTTAAGGACTTATAGATGCAGGTAGAAATGGTAGCGGAACCAGACCCCGTGGGAACCAAATCGAACCCACTTCGACTTTGATGAGGAAAAACCGTGTTGATCGGGTTTAGGGTCGGGTTCGGGTTTTCCTCAATAACCAACAATGGGGGCGGGAACGGGTATGGGAAATACAATACCGGCCGCAACCCCGACCCCAAACCCGTCCCGTCACTAAAAATCCTACATTTAGAAATTAGAAACCTCCTATAATGTTAAAAAGTTTGTGTTGCACCTCCTCAGACCTCAGTCCTCACTCACTGCCGCGTTTGCTTCCACAACTACCAACGCTTCACCGCCGGAGCCGCTGCCACACGTCACCGGCTATGGTGCAGTGCCGCCTCTAGCCTACCATCGGACAAAGCAGAGAAGAAAACAAACACCAGCCGCATCAGCAACAGCTCCTTTGCACGGAAAGCTCAGTATCCTCCGTCAAGTGAAGCACACTGCAGGTACATCGGCTGTGTTTTGTTTCTTCTTTCCGACGGCGTAGCATTCTCACTTTAGGCATTGTTTCTGTCTCCTCGCATAGGTTCTTCGATGTGCTTTTCAAAGATGTAGATTTTTTTTTATTAATTCAATTTTTGTGATTTGCTGTGAATGGAGTTGAGCATCTGTGGGATGTAAGTAGTTATTTGTTTGATCTGGACCATCTACAGCACTGGAGACAACATATAAAGTTTAGACTCATGATAAATAAGAATGTAAGGGAAGGGGTTCGATCTTGCAGTGACGATCGTACACAGAAACTATGATGGCATAGATGACACATTTTACAAAATAAGTCAATAACTATGCAATACCTGTCAAGCAATACATCATAAATAGCCTTTTTATTCTCCGCCCATTCCATAACCAATTCTGATAGCATCTGTGAAAACAATTTCTTTACTTACATATATTCGAGCCTGCACAAATCAACTTTAAAATCATACAAGTGGATTTGTCTCATATCATTGTACAAAATGCATTTAACTAGGAGAGTAGGAGTTTCACATAAGAATAGATGTGCTATAGTTTTTGTTGATTCTTGTTCAAAACATAAATTTTTATAACAAATATTGGCAGTGTCACCATAGAATTCATACCTTGCATCTATTTGCAACATTAATGGCATCTGAGGGACAGGCATCCACACTGATAAGATCAGTTTTCCCTGGCTGAAGGAATTATTAACTTTTATGAGCACTTATATGAATGAAAGAGCTTAAGATAGAGGTGTTTTTATCATTTATGAATTGAAAAGTTTTCAAAACCTGACTAAGGTATAATCTGGCAAAGTAAGTGCTGATTACTCTCTGTAATTCTCACCATTATCACCTGAAAGGTTAAAATGAAGGAAATACTTTTGAATTATTTATTTGACATTAAATTTGTATTTGAAGGAATTAGACCAAGCATGATGGAATGATAATGCTACATTGTTATTGTTTTAGAACTTTTGCACCAGGAATATGAAGACTGATCAGAGAGATTGCTAACTGAAATAACTTTATCCAAATAGTATGTGCTAAGGGATAAAAGATGCAATTAGACTAAAAAGAAAGGCCATTAGCTGGCGCAGAAAATCCTCTGTAGTATTCTATGATTTAGTGGAAGGTTAGAGATGCACAATACTATTTGTTGCTGCCATTTGCATAATATTACTCACTACACCTAGATGTTGATGGGCCAAGTATGGGTGGGCCAGTAGCATTGTAGCCTTACGTGAAAGTGTATCAACGGAAGGGCAAAACAGCATTGAGAGATATGGGGAATATTCAAGGGGAGACACGTAATAATAAAGGTGGGAGTTAGTTACAAGGAATGCAACGTGGCAAGCCATGAATGGGGAAATGGATGTGGGCAAGGGAATTGATGTAAGTGTAGTGGAGAGCGGAGATAAGGGAGAGGGGTAAAGAGAGAGGAGAGGGAGGTGGTTATTGAGGCGAGGTGTGTTACTGTTTCCTTTGAGTTCTGTTTGTCTGGTGCCATTAGATGCAAACATCAGAATAAACAAAAATTAAAAGAAAAAACATACATTTTTTAAATTATGATTAGCTTTATTATTGTTTTTTTTTTGTTACTTAACTACTCTTTTTGCTCTATTTTTTAATAACAAAAATTATAATATTTTTTTTATTTTTTTTAATTTTAATCAATATTAGTGGGACTGGGATGGGCATATATTTTTAATCCTGATTGGGTTCAGGGACAGGATCCAGGAGCGGTTACAAAATCGAAGAGGAAAATGAAAAATGCAATACCCGCTCTGCTAAGTTCAGTTACCATGCCTAGATGCAGGGAATGAGATCGTGTTTTGTTATTTTTCTTGTTGTAGTTTCATTAGGACCTTTAGGCGTTAAGACTAAAGGTAACCTTATTTCATTTTCAATCTTTAATGAAATTGAAAACTTTTTTTATTACATTACTGCAGAAGAGGACATGCGTGGATGCGCCCCCATACAATATCTTTTACCTCATGGATCACCAAGATTATCTTCTTCCTTATTTTATTCCTCAGTAGACGTATATATAAATTTAAAAAATTACTGCTATGCTTCCTTTATTTAGTCCTTAAGAGAGCCCTCCATGAAAGTGGCACTCCAAGCAACGATTGGTGTTTTGATAGCAATTGTAAAATTCTTTTAATCGTCCTATAATGTGGATACAATAAAATTACCATAAATATACCTTTTATGTTTGTATGTATAATCCTATAAATTAGAAAGAAAATTTTTCTCACTTTCTAATCTTGTATAAAGAAAATTATATCTAGTATAGGAAGTATGAGAAAGAAGTCCAATAAAGATACCCCTTCACTGTGTGCAGTTGAATTCTTCCAATAAATACATCAAAGGTCCAATCATGCACTCATTGTATGAAAACAAAATGTAGATAAAAGAAATTGGTAAAAAAATGTCGAACATACTCGATCAGGCTGATTATTACTCCATACACACTACAGGCTTTTAATAATTAAGTATTGATCCTTTTATTCTGATTTCTTTCTGTAAAGGATAGTTGGACATGAGAAAGTTGTTAAACTACTATACCGTTATTTCACTTAAAAATAATTTCATTTTCCAGTAAAATTAATAATTTGAAAGTAATAAATAGTTAATTCCAAGTGTCATTTGGAATATATACCCTATTCTTCTGTAACGAAATTGTGCTATATTTAAATTTTAATTTCATTTTTTATCATATTATTTTTTGTAAATTTTAAAAATAATCAAAAAAGAACCCCTGGTCATATGTATATTGTATTATGTTACACATAATTTTTTAACAAATATTTCAATTTTTTTAAGAAATAGCACAGTAGTTGTGCTTTAGATACATAATATATAATTTTCTATCTTAATTTTTCTACTTTTGTTCTACTTTTTTTATTGTGGTAATTGGATTAAATATATTTAATCATGCTATCAACTATATTTTTTAATTCTCAATTATGTTACATTTTTACAAATAAAGAATAAGTCAAATTTGAAGATTTTGATTTGTGATAAAAAAAATATCAAAAGATTCAACTACAAAATGATGTATTTCAAAAGTTGGACCATACTTATTAATATAAGCTCTTGAAAAAAATAAAAGCTACTTTTTTTAATGAAGAAAAATGAAAAATAATTAACTTTTTAAAAAGCTACCAGAAGGAACTTATTTTCAGCTTGTGCGGAACATCCCCAGTTCGATCCTCAGGCCTTTAACTTATTTCCCTCACTTCCTTCCCAGCACTGCAAAGCTACATACCTACTCATGTAATCCCATTCAAGCCCATAAAAAAAAAAAAAAAAAAAAAAAGTCGTTGGGTCTATAACTCTTAAAGTACATAAAAAATAAAATTTTGATAATACCAATTTTTTAAAAAATTTCTCATAGACTTTTAAATGTTTTACTATTTTTATTTCATTTATTTAAGTAAGGGTTTTTTTTATCATCTAATGAGGGATATTAAATTGGAATCAACACAATACACATTTTTGCTAAAGGCCTCTGGATATTTTTTAATCAGAAAGGTTGCATGCCATATCAGATGTCTCTATCTCTGGTTCCTTTTGTTGGATGTAAGGAGGTTTGAGAGAGAATGGTTTAGTGTTTGGTGTTTGAAGTATTACACCAAGAGACATCAGATTTGGAATGTTCAACAATGTTACCTCCAGCTTAGAGAAAACCCTAGTAATATAGCAAGCTATTGAGCTCCAGCCCATAACCATACAATAACCTATTGGGCTTGTATGTGAACATATTAATATTTAATATATGTGTTAAATATCTTCAACAATCTCCTCCTATGTTCACCATACAGCACAATCCAATAAGGTAGTCAATGTAATGTTCAAACAAACATGCATCATCCACATCCAGTCCAAGACAATCAACTCGGATCAGTCATAGAGTTTTAATAATAAAATATTAAACTCAAACAATATTTGCAATCAAACTAAGTGAATCATCATTATCATGAATCTGTTCTGAGATTAATATAACAATATAAATACCAAGAGTTTTAGATTAAATCTAAACTCATCCAAATCCCAACATCTCAAAATCAATTCACAACCAACATATGCATAACAATTAAGTATAAATAGGCCAATCAAAATAGTTTAAGGCCTTACAAATATAAGAAAGAAGCATAATACTTATAATGTTCACAAAATAGAAATAACAAAATGTAAGTCTCAAGTAAATGGACTCCAACATAATGGGCAATAGCAAGTGAACTGTCAAGTTCCCTACTACTCTACGTCTCAAGTAAATGGACTCCAACATGATGGACAATAGCAACTGAATTGTCAAGTTCCCTACTACTCTAAATGATATATTCATATATCAAGTTGGTCATCCTTCTAAGGATCCAACTTCTTAAGCTCTCCTCCATCTCTACCATCCCTTGTAGAATGTCAAATATGAATTTCATATAATCATGAATTCAATCATTTGAATAAACTACTAAAAATGTCTAGTTCTAATAAAAGAACTTAGCATCACATCATCAGGCAAAGAAGAACATATATCAATGTCATAAAAGCATCATAATATCATCTTCATAAGCATCAAGCCAGTTTCATAAATTATGAACAAGGCCTAAATAGTTTAAGTTATAAAGAGCCATCAACCTAAGTTTATTTGTAAGAGAGTAACGATTGTCTCGTTTCATAGAATAAAACTAATAGTCACATCACTTACAATAACCTAGTCTTGTAATGTCAAGTTTCAATTAAGAACAAGACCAATAGGCTTCTTATATAATCAACTCTTTCTATATTTCAATTTGGAATGTCATTCATAGTTACTAATTCCTTAAAGTCAAATAATCTAGCATCAAGTTTGGAATGAGATCATTTAACCAAAAGGATAAGCCAACCTGGTAGGATTGTATCATCAAGTTTGGAATGACACAAGCTTCCCAGATATTGGATTAAAATCATCTCATCAAGTTTGGAATGAGATCATTTAACCAAAAGGATAGGCTAACCTGGTAGGATTGTATCATCAAGTTTGGAATGATCGCAAGCTTCCAGATAGAACTTTTGAAATTGGATTAAAAATCATCTCATCAAGTTTGGAATGAGATAATTCACCCTTTTCAAAATAGTTAGCAACCACGATCATCGATGAAACATATAAATTGTGCTTATCATTTGGCCAACAAAAGAAGATTCAATAATTCAAAACACACAATTTAAGGTAAGTAAATGATAATTAAGACTTATCTACATAGTCTTTAACCCCATTTCCCCCACTGTTTTGAATAATCGATCTTTAGGCAAACCTTTTGTGAGAGCATCGACCATGTTATCCTTCGATCTCACATCAACCAAAGTGATAACTCTTTGTTCTTTCAGATAATTCAACAATGCATGTCTCAGTCTCACATGTCTTCTCTTTACTTAAAGAATTAATCTTTAGTTTAGTCAAAGGAATATCCATAATCAGATTCTTTATCCACTCTTCCTCTTCACCAGTTGAGGCTAAAGCAAAAAGTTCTGATTTTTCATTGATGACAATGCAATACAAGTCTGTCTTTTGGATTTCCAAGTAACAGCAGCTTCACCCAGAGTGAATGCATATCCACTGGTGGATTTACTATTTCCAATTTCTAAACGCCATGAGGCATCAGAATATTCATCCATAGTTGGAGGATAACCATAATAACATAGAGCATAATCTTTAGTACCTTTAAGGTATCTCATTAGCCTACTGAGAGCATCCCAATGCTCTTTACTAGGATTACTAGTGAAACGACTCAACATGCCAATTGCAAAGACTATGTCAGGTCTAGTGTAACTCATAGCATACATGAGATTACCTATCAGTTTTGAGTACTTTAACTGATCCACATTGGTCCCATCATTAGGACTCAGTCTTTTATTATAATCATATGGTGTCTCACTCAGTTTACACTCACTGTGTCCTCAGGTAGAAAGTAGTTGCTCAATATAATGAGTTTGGCTAAGGGAGATAACTTGCCTTTCAAATCTTACTTTCATACCGAGAATGGTATTAGCTATACCAAGATCTTTCATGTCAAATTCTCTAGCTAAAGTGGTTTTCACATCACTCACTATAGAATGATCGGAGCCAAGAATTAACATGTCATCAACATACAAGCATATGATGACTATCTTATTTGACATGAAACGATAGTAAAAACATCTATCTGAATAACTAGACTGAAAATCATAGCTCTTTACCACCTTGTCAAACTTAAGATGCCACATCTTAGGTGCTTGTTTAAGACCATACAAAGATTTGTTCAAATTACAAACTTTTTCCTCAAGGCCTTTCATGACATACCCTTCAGGTTGTTCCATGTAGATTTTTTCATTTAACTCTTCATTTAAGAAAGCTGTCTTTACATCCATTTGATGCACTATAAAGTGTTCAATAGATGTCAAAGCAAGAAGAATTCTTATAGTTGACAGATGACATACAGATGAATAAACGTCAAAAAAGTCTATTTCACTCTGTTGTTTAAAGCCTTTAGCTACTAAACGTGCTTTATATTTAGCTATTGATCTGTCACTATTCAGTTTCTTCTTTAATACCCACTTACAGCCTATAGCCTTAGCCTCTTTTGGCAAATTGACTAGCTGCCAAGTGTGATTCTGTAGCAAAGAACTCATTTCATCATCTATAGCTTCTGCCCACAGTAAAGATTCCCTAGATCTCATTGCTTCTTGATAGGAGAATGGATCACCCTCTATATGGTAAGTGACAAAGTCTTCACCAAAACTTTTAGAAACTTTATCTCTTGTAGATTTTCTAACTAGGATTGGTTCAATAACTAGCTGTGTGAGATTAGTGTCAGAAGGACAAGCTATAGATTCTAGAGGAGATTCTGAAATAATGTTTGTAGATCCAAAAACCTTCAAGTCAAGATTGCTAACAAACTTGTACTCAAAGAATTCTGCATCTCTAGATTCTATCACTGTATTAGTAGATAGATCCAAAAATCTATTTGTAGCACTATTTTCCGCACTACCTAGATATACACAAGTAGTGATTCTAGGTCTCACCTTAGGCCTTTTAGGATCTTGTATACTTACATAGGCAACACAACCCCAAGTTTCAAGGATATCATATCTACAAGGACGTTTGTGCCATATCTCATAAGGTGTCTTAGACAATTTAGAGTGTGACAACCTGTATAAGATGTGATTAGCAGTTAAAACAACTTCTCCCCAATAGGACGAAGGCATGTCAGCTGTAAGTAACATAGAATTTAGCATTTCAATTAAAGTTCTATTCTTACGCTCTGCAACACCATTTGATTGGGGTGAGAAAGGAGCAGTGGTTTCAAGTATTATGCCTTCCAAAGCACAAAATTCCTTGAACCCAATCATTGTATATTCTCCTCCTCTATCACTCCTAAACCTCTTAATTCTCAAATTAAGTTGATTTTCAACTCTAGATTTAAAAACCTTAAACTTTTCAAAAGCCTCATCTTTCGATTTCAACAAATAAACATGACAATATCTAGAGAAATCATCTATGAAAGTGATTAGGAACTTTCGACCCCCTCTAGTGGCATAGTTTTTAAAGTCACAAAGATTAGAATGTATAAGCTCAAGAAGTGTTGTGCTTTTAGAAACTGACTTAAAAGGTTTTCTAGTGATCTTAGTCTGTGCACACACTTCACATTTGTCAAATCGAATAGAAGTATCTAATGAAATGTTGTGAGTTTTAGATAAATGTTGCATTTTCCTATAGTTCACATGTCCAAGTCTATTATGTAATAATTTTGGATTAATCAAAGTAGAACTTGTTGATTTGAGGGGGAGCTGTATGAAGATCACTTGAAGAATCAAGCAATGAGAGGACTTGGATGTTTTGGCTTTCAACATGGTTCAAGATTTGAAGAATGAAGTGTGTGATTAAATGTAAAAGGATTGAAAGCATTTTGATGATCCAAGCTGTGCATACATATCATTCACACACATCTTAAAGCATTGCATCATATAGAACTTTAAGTAATTGATTTGGAACTTAAAGAAAAAGTTAAGTATTTTGGAAAAATAGACTAAGTCTGGTTTAATCGATTAAAGCATTGAAAGAATCGATTATTTTGTTCATAAGGCTTTCTGGAAAATCATCATGAACACTTTAATCGATTATTCCATCGGATTAATCGATTATATGTATCTTAGTATGCTTTGATATTGGCTTTATGACTGGTTTAATCGATTACTATGTAGCTGTAATCGATTACATGTTTCTTTTTTGAAAATACAGTTGCTACATTAATCGATTACCACTTCTTGTAATCGATTACCTTGTTCATTTCATGTTTTGCATTCACGCTGTCTTAATCGATTATCAGTAATTGTAATCGATTACATTACATACATGATTTTTTACTTTGTCTGGTTTAATCGATTACCATGAAATGTAATCGATTATTTTACTTAAACAGGATTTTTTGCTCAGTTTGATTTAATCGATTACGCGTCGGGTTAATAGATTATTTAACTCGTTACATGAAAACAAGAAGTCACCAAGATCATTTTAATCGATTACAGGAGCCTGAGGAGCGCTTTTAGTCGATTAAATCAGTTACGAAAATCAGTATAAATTGAACCCATGCCTTCTATGATTTAATTAATTCAACTAGAACTAAAATTTTTGAATTCTGAGCATTGTTAGAGCTTTCTAAAGATTCACAAAGGCATTCCCCTGGGTTCATTAAGTCTTGCTTCTATTAATTCATTCATGGGTCACTAAGGTGAAAATGAAGCAAGCTATTCTTTCACAAAGGCTAAGGAAAGTTGTTCTGCATAATTGGTTTGCATTCAACTTGAGATTTTCATTCATATGCATTTCATTTTTGGATCATCAGGTGAATTCTTTACTTACTCTTTGTGGGTGTAAAAGTTTTCTGTTGAATCTTTGTATTTGTGGTTCTATTGTAAGTGTTTTTTCTTTCAAGTGGAGATAGGGTTTCTCCAAGGACAGCTGAGTAGTGTTCTCAGTGTGGGTGTGGCTTCTAAGGATCTAATAGGGTTTTAGATCTCTGAACTTCATCTAGGGTTGATGAAGAGAAGCTTGTAAATACTTGTAAGAACAATATTTGCAATAGT
>PYAF01002548.1:838764-858950 GCA_007407185.1 Glycine tomentella
AATTTGATTATACTTGTGTGAATTCTGTTTTGCATGTGTGTTCTTGTGGCATAACAAGTCTTGGATTAATCTTGGATAAAGATTCTTGTTTGTTTATGTGATAAAGATCAAAGGGACAATAAAACTCTGATTTGAAACTCTGATTTTCATCAAAGAAATTTTAATTTACCAAGACTAACCAATTCACCCCCCCTCTTGGTTAAGTGTGAAGTGTTCCTTATTTTTCACAGAACTAACATGGTTTATGCTATCAATATCTAAACTCAACCTATATATGCCATTAATCATAATGCACAACCGAAGTAGCATGAGTTAACAGATAAAGTTACTCTACCATTCATAGTTGAAAAAGATATACCAGCTTTATCAAGTAAACTCATAGATATTAAATTCTTTTTAAGTAAAGGTACTACTTTAACATGTTTCAAAGTTAGTAACTTATGTGAAGAAAGCACAAAATTCGCAGTTCTAGCTTGAGTCACCCCTGCCTCACTACCATTACAATTTTCTACGGTGTCTTTCACTTCTATGATCTCAATGAGTAAATTCTCATCATTTGTTGTATGACATATAGCACCACTATCCAACCACCACTAAGAAGAGACACTGGTCCTTCTATTATTCATCATTCCAATGAAGGCTTAAGGCTCAGATTCACTAATTAGTATATTAGCCTAATTTTATGGTGTGTTGTTCTTTGACATTTTTGGTAGCTTACAGTCTACTGCCCAATGACCCCACTTTCCACAGTTATGGCACTTGCCTTTTTTGTTCTTCTTGAAGACGGTCTTTTTGGCCTTTAACTGTGAAGAGGATTCACCTTTTGGTGACTTGGATTTTTCCTGATATTTATAGGAATATGAAACTAAGTTGGCAACTGACTTTTGTTGTCCTACTTGTTATAAACTCTTCCTACAAATGTTTTAATCTTCAATATGAATATATCTTTTTAATTCATCCAGCCCCATCTATTCTTTTAGTCTGTGCATGTCAATCTTAAAAGAATTTCATTCAGCAGGTAGCTTACTCAAAACAATATAAACAAAGAGATTATCAAAAGATTTAAGCTTTATAATATCATAGGAGTTATGTTTTGCCATTTTAATCAAAGTAAAAGAGTTAGAAAGAGTGCACCTTAAAATCCTCAAAAGTATACCAAACCTTCTAACTTTTCAAAACAGCTCTGTATAGGTGAAATTTGTCAAATTTGACCCCAAAAATGAGTCCGGAATGTGCAAAAACCTTAGGAACAATGATTTTTGGTTGCCAAAGACTTGCTGAAAAATCGCTGGAAAAGTTCGTCACTGAAAAAGTTCGTCGGAGAAGATAAACCAGTCATTGGAAAGTTCGCTGGAGAAGACGAACCAATCGCCGAAAAATTGTAGAAACTTCAAACGGCTATAGCTCCTTCGTTTAACATCCGTTTTTCGCAAATAACCACTCAAAACGATCATCTCAACGAGTAGAACAAAACGCACAAGGTTTAAACTCATAAAATTGGCTGAAATTTCCAGGATCTGGCCTCAAAAGTTGCGGCTGCAAGGGTTTAATCTCAGATCCCGATCAATCCTTCCGTCGAAACACGAAAGTGATCACACCCTTGAGTTCCTCTCGATGAGATCTTCGAAACAACACCTTACTCGCTCAAATCCGATACACAAAGCTAATACTTTTGGAGGTAAGGAAGTTTGAGAGAGAATGGTTTAGTGTTGGGTGCTTGAAGTATTACACCAATAAGCATCAGATTTGGAATGCTCAACAGTGTTACCTACAACTTAGAGAAAACCTTAGTAATATAGTAAGTTATTGGGCTTCAGCCCATATGGACCCATATAACCATACAATAATCTATTAGACATATATGTGAACATATTAATATTTAATATATATGTTAAATATCTTCAACACCTTCTACTACTGATTTGGAAACTAAACTGGTTGTAGAGGTGTAGGATGTCTTGTGGGAGAACCTTCTCCACCCCACCCATATCAAGATCTCATACTAAATATGCATTGTAATGGGAACTGAAATAAAATAAATAAAAAATGGTTAACTTAATTACTTGCTTTTAGATTTATGGTAATTTATTTAGCTCATATTGCTGTTCGGTTTTGTGTATGCTGGTTTTAGTTTTAAGGATAAAGAAAAGCAGCATTGAAAGGAAGCAACATCAGTCAGATTTTCACTGAAAATGCTCGTGATTTTAGGAGCTGCTATTAACTAAACAATAAAAACAGCATAGTAACATATTCTGATCAATTGACTTATTCAAACTAAAATTAAAACTGCCTTGACAGTATCTAAGGTAGGTTACCAACAATATACTATCAGAAACTATGTGCGGTTTCCTCTTAAGGTATGCAAACCTAAACCTGTACTACATTGACCTGAATATAAACCTCTTCCATTGGCTTTTTTGTACTCTTTTCTGCTGCATAGCGGTGCTATCTATTTAACAGCATAAATGCTCTCAAATAAGCAACAGTACCCTTGGCAAAAAACAAGTCTTACAATCAAACCCCAAGTTTTATTGCATATTCAACACAGTTAAGTTAATTCATTTCAAACACTAGTTATTTAAAGTTTTGAGAAATAACTGATACAACATATTCCATATATCAGTTAGGTATGTGAGAGGCAGAGATAGAAAGGAAACCTCTCTGTTACTTACTTGCAAAGTAGGTTCAGTAGATAGAAATTGAACCTCTCTGCTACTATATCCCACTTACTTGGTTGAGTAGTTTCAGCCGCATGAATCAATTGATGCCACTGGACTCCGTTAACTGATATTAGTTAACTGGATTTTGGAAAGTAACTGTGAGGTTAATTGCAGAAAAAAGTGAAATAATGCTCAGAGTAGGCTGTGTAATTGAGATAAGTGCCTTGGAATCCAAGAATGATATACTAGTTTGGAGCAATGTTTTTTATCTGTTTTGCATCAGTTTTGATATTGAGTATGGTATATTTCTTTATATATATAAAAAGAAATATTTACATCTTTACGAGTTTTCGTGATTTTATAAGAAAAATATATTAAGTACTAAGAGATACTCTTAACTTGAATACAATGTCATACAAGACTATATATATCAAAGGAAAAAAAAAAAAGAAAAGATACAAGATTACATTATCTGTCTTGGTCTTAAAACATGCCAACGACTAAAACAAAGAAAGTGACCTTGTAAACATTTCAATCACTTGAAAAGCTTACTAAATTTTGCTTCAGCTTCATGGCCATATATATCTTCAGTTTTGGACACCTTGTAAACATTTTAATAGCTTGAAAAGCTTACTGCATCAACTTTGGTCTGATTTCTTTCAGCTAACATAAATAATACAGATGCATAAAATGTCAATCCTTATTCTTTAACCCACTTGACAAACCTATTAAGGTTCTCTAATGATCGACCTCCTTCGGCTATGTTGTTCATGACTTTATCCTTCAATTCCAGAGACCTTGATTTTATGTTCTCATCATTAAGGATTTGGTCCACTTTCCTTTTTAACTCCATTCGTGACACGAGTCCATTTTTATCCGAGTCAAAACCCAACCCAACCTTCAACTCATCACAAATGTACGTTTTGTTACATATTTGGTCTCCAAAATATGGCCAACACAAGAGAGGCAACCCATTGGACACACCTTCTATGGTAGAATTCCAACCACAATGGGTGACAAAACATGCTATAGCAGGGTGGCTTAGCACCTTTTGTTGAGGAGCCCAACCCACAATCTTACCTTTACTCCCCAAGAATTCATTAGGGTATACCCTCTTATTGTCTTGACGCACAACCCAAAGAAAAGGTCTATTGGTGAGGTCAAGTCCAAGAGCTAGTTCATTGAATTGGTTTTGGTCAAAATGAGTGAAACTACCAAAGGCAACATACAAGACAGAACCATGACGTTGTTGATCAAGCCAACTCATGCAGGACAGATCTTCTTCCCAATATTGTCCGATTGTTTTTGCAGTTGCAATTGTATCATCATAACTTCTCAACAATGGACCAACTGGTACAAGCTTAGGAATAGAGGATAATGGCCCATGTTCAAGTTCATATGTGGTGTTGCAAAGCCACCATTCTGTCATATTCAATCTCTGTGTACACTGCATCAGATAATTGAGTACTATCTTACCATTAATGGTGTTGCCCATATTCAACCAAAAAAGCTCTCCCGGGTCCATCTCAGGCATACCTTTTGATATCTGAATTTTCCTTTTAGTAGTTATTCTTAATCCTGCAATAGAAAACAATACAAAATAAATACTAATATACAACAAATTTATGGTTATTTATGGTTATTTATTGGAGTTTAATGATATGTACTGTGTCAGTGTAAAACAAAACTTACATTATCTCTTAAAATTTGGATTAAGATTTAACTCGATATTCAAAAACTGCTTGTAAAATAGGAGTTGACACCTACTTATATACTCTATTTTGGTCATACCTCTAGTTGATGTTGAACTAAACCACCACTCTAGTGGCTGCAGTTCAAGCAGACTCCAAAGAGACCAAAACAAAAGGCGACCACAATTAAGACAATCTTCCAACACTATCAACCAATCAAAAAGCACTATTGATATGACTTTTATGTTATTTGTTACTTAGAGTCAATTGGTTTGTACTACCTATTCCTATTTATAAGATCCAAATGAAAAATAGTGTTTGTTCATTTTTATAAGACTCAGTTAATAATATCTGTTACATTAACTATTTTTAGACTAAATGATCCCTAATTAAAAGAAGAGAGTTGTATTGACAAACATTTAGAAGTGATAGAAGAGTATCAATTCCAATGGTAGTTTTTGACAAATTTATTGTTATCGACTAAATTAATCACTTTCCTTAATCATGATGAATTGGATAATTGTGTCTTATTATGATGAATTAGATAATTGTGTCCTATGAATAACAATCAAGCAGTAAATTTTACACTGTGAGGAGCTATAAAGAGTAAATAGAGTCAAACAAGTGTACATATTATACAGTAAAGTATAATACTCTTACCACCATCAGAATCTATGATCCCATCATCAATAAGCCTAGGGACGTTGTATAGCAGGGCAAAAAAAGCTGCTGATGCAGGGCACAACAGGGCTCCTTTGATTCCCAATTTACTCCCAACATCCAACGCCCATCCCATGCACACATCCGCAACAATAAGGCTGATTCTATTGTCACCGTTTAAGTCAATATCCTCTATGAGCTTCTCAAGCATAGTAGGCATGTTGTTCAGCAAAGAATCACATAACTTGCCCAAATCGTTTCTGTCATCATCAGGTCCTAAACCATCGGGGATTGAGACCAACTTCAGTAGTGATTCGTCAAGGCTATGATCTTGTTGCTCCACCATGGAACTCACCACTCGCTTGTGGTCGAAGTCTGTGTTCACAAAAAAGACTTTGCATCCATGCTCAACCAACTTTTGTGAGAGAGTCATCAAGGGATTGACATGACCTTGTGCTGGATATGGTAAAGCTAGCACAGTTGGAATGCTCATGTTGTATTTGGATTTCTATGGATGCTGACACCCTTTTAATTATATAATATGTAGAACTTAAAATAACTCATACCATGCATAAAATAAAATAAATAAAAAATAGTTTTTTTATTTGTATACAAAATAGTTTTATACATATAGAAGTTATATGCAATATATTAGATGAAATTATTGATATTTATTTAAAAAATTATTATTCATGAAATATATTTTTTACTATTAATAGAATGTTACTTTATTAATATGATAAGTTCTGAAACATCTTTAAATTATATTAAATAAATTAATTTTGTAATTATGTACATGCTTTTCTTTAATGGTTTTGAAATTTATATACTGTATATACAGATAGATATTGGCCTACTTCATGATATATATTTTTCTAAGAAAGAAAGCTTATATCATTTTATTTGAAATAAGACTTTCAAGACATAATTAAAAGAATGGTGATAAGTATATAATCCTGATACTCTTGCAAGTGATGACCAATAAGATTAGTTTGTTGCCGTGTAAAATGCACTGACGTTTGAGAGAAGGGATGGTAGATTTTTTTTTATCGGTAAAAATAGAATATATTCAACCAAGTGAATTAAATTCTTTTAATAGAAGGGATAGCTGTAGGGACCTCAAGCAAGAACGAAAAATTAACAGAAATCTTAGTCAGTATAGGCTATCATATAACAATACTTAAAAGTTAGCTTAAGAGGTTAGTTTAACTGGGTATCTTTGTAACCATAGTTGCAATAATTAGTTACAAAGTTTGTTATCTCTATAACTACCTATATATATTCAGCTGATTAATCATTTTCTATAATCACAAATTCATTCAATAATAAGCTGGTTTTTTGTTTCCTTTTTCTTAGCTTCCTCTGGAAGTTTCTTCTTCTTCTTCTTCAAGCTTTTGTATCCATGGTTGATACAGCTTCTCTGATGGTATCAGAGCTCTTCTCTTGAAGAGCTCTGTTGCGTAAACTTTATCTTCTTGCTTTTCTTTTCTTTTCTGTTTGATTTGTTTTCTCATCATGAGTAACAATCAATCACAGCAAGACCAATCCCAAAACATACATAGCCCTTTCTATCTTCATCTTGGAGAAAATCCTATGATTGCACTGGTTTCTCCAGTGTTTGATTCTTCTAATTACAATTCTTGGAGTCGTTCAATGCTCACTGTGTTGAGTGCAAAGAACAAGGTTGAATTTGTTGATGGTTCAATTGTTAGACTTGCAGCGAATCATGTGCTTCACACAGCTTGGAAGATATGCAATAACATGGTGGTTTCCTTGCTGGTTCACTCTGTATAACCTTCAATCAGACAGAGTAAATTATGGATGGATGATGCGCGTGATATATGGCAAGATTTGAAATCAAGGTACTCGCAAGGTGATTTGTTGAGAATTTCTGAGCTTCAGCAGAACATGACATCTATAAGACAAGGTGATAATTCCATTACTGATTATTTTACACAGCTTCCAGTTACATAGGATGAATTAGAAAGCTATCGACCTGATCCTTTTTGCATATGTGACCCAAAGTGTATGTGTGATGCTCTTAATAGTATTATGGAAAGAAAGAAACAGGATCAAGTTATGCAGTTTCTTAGAGGTTTAAATGATCAATTCAGCACTGTAAAATCCAATGTACTGATGATGGATCCATTGCCTAGTATAGCAAAGGTCTTTTGATATGCAATTCAACAAGAAAGGTAGATCAATAGTGTAACATCCTCAAAATTATATCTTGAATTCATATTTAATTGAATTGTGGAAGTGTGATGATACTTGGATAAAAAAAATATAGTTGAAGAGAAATGACTATATCACCCTTCCCTTAAAACGGAAATTACAAAAATGCCCTTGAGGTGAAAATTACATAAATATCCCTGGATATTTTGGTTAGATATTTTAATTTGGAAATTACAAAAATAACTTTGAATATTTTGGAAAATTACAATCATGCCCCTAGAGTGACAAATTACCATAATACCCTTGAAGCTAAAATTGCCTAGACACCCTTAGATATTTTGTGAAAACTTGATGAAATTACAGAGCACTCTTACATGACAAAATACCAAAATACTTTGTGATAGAAAACCCTAGAATAGAATTTCTAAGAATTTTATAAGGTAATAACTTTGAAATTTTATTAGAAAAATAGGAAAAAATGATAAATAAAATCTATGGGATTTTCTATTAATTGTAAGATGAATAGACTTATTTAATAAAATAGTTTAGTAATTTTGAAACGTATTATGGACCAATCAGAATTAAGATAAAAACAGTCTTGTAAGAAAAGTCTGAATAGCACTTTGTATAGATTACTTGTGAGCAATTTTTATTGAAATTGAAGTCAGTTTCTGAAAAACTCTAGAATGCTATTATTCAATATTATCTTTAGGAAGAAGAGTTCAAATCAAACTTGACTTCCTACTAGAAAATGCCATGTATGAAGTCATATTGGGATTAGATTTTTCTTTATCATCAAAAATGACATGTGTACATAAAATAGTATAAAAGGAAGTAAAATTTGTCTTCATTTTCCTTTGGCTTTGGCTAATCACGTGAATTAGGTAGAAAATGAGAGAAGTTTCATAAACATACCAAGAAAAAGGACACTTGGAAGAAAGGTGTCATGCCTTGAATGATATGGATACAAGGTAACATGAAATGAAGCAAAGATTTTTCTTCCTTCCTCTAGTATTCACGTGAAACATGGAGAAGATAGGAGAAACTTCATGAATGGGACAAGTGGTGGGACACTTGTAAAGGCCATGCCAAGTAAGAAGGACACTTGTAAAGGCAAGCTTTATGATGAAGACAAGTGTTAGGACACTTGTAAGGTATATGATGAACTTAGAAGATTTTTCTTTTAAAGTAAAGGAATCATAATGAACTTAGTTAGAATCTAAAGGAATGAGAAGTAATTAAGTTAGGATGGAACTAAATGAAGGTAATTAAGTTAGGAAGGGCAAAAATGTCCCTGAATATTATACCATTTTCTAAACACTATATAAAGGGAGGAGGGGGACCTTAAGTGCAAGCCATTTTTCAAGACTTTCCCCCTACATATTTCACGTGAAGCTCTCTCCCTCACATCACCTTCATTTCACTTTCATCCTTCCCTTTAAAGCTTAAATCAAGTAAGAAAGAAACCCCACCACCTTGAAGAAATCGCATGTAAGGCAAGCAACCTTAGGAAGAGTTTGACAAGCTTAGTAGAAGGATATTAAGGCTTCATTTCTTAGAGGATTTCCCAAGGAAGGCAGCCATTATTCCATTCCATTTTCAAAAATCAAACTCATTTGAGGTAGGCTAGGCTTTAATCTCTAGTTAAGCATTTGTTTGGTTTAACCTATTTGCTTAATTAGGTAGATTTATGATTATTTTTTAGGTTGGAATTTCATGTTACTTGAAGGTTATTTTATGATGTGAAAATGTTGATTTAGACCATAGGATAGGTAATGATTTATATGTTGAAATATTGGTGATATTTGGAATCACACTTGATGATTTTGGAAGTGATTTGATGACCTTTGGGCTATATATTCATATTTTCATTATGGGAATGTTTTTAATTAATTTTGAGAAGTAGTTGTTGATTGGTATGTAGTTAAATGGTTCAAATGCTTGAGTGATTAAATTTGAGGATGAAGTAGTAAGGTGGTAGGTGAAAGGAGATTAAGATGCATGCTAGGTTTTAATCTTTTCTTGTGAAGGTTTAAAGGAATTAGAAATTATTTGAAGGATATATTGTGGTTTATTAGTTAGATTACTAACATGATTTTTCTGTAGCCTAAGGATAATCAATTATCATGCCTAAGTTGGTATGATTTTTACTTGAATAAGGTATGATTTTTATTTCTCACTAGATTTGTTTCATTTTTTTTAGATGGCAACAGTGATCAATTTCCTTGATGACCTGGGTCGGTGATGGTGTAGAAATGAAGATATGAAGTAGACTTTTGTTTGGAAAAGCTTGTACTTGTTTAATATTGACTTTTGTAATAAGGACTATGGCTACTTATAATACATGTATTAGTTTAAAAATTTCTATAATCTATACGTTTTAGAATTTATACTAGTATACGTTTCAGTAAAAAAAAATTATTATTATCTAACGATTTCTTAAAAATGTAATTCTAATAAAAATACAATATCTAGAATAATTTTAGGTTGTTACAAATAGTAATGATTTAATAAGAAGTTCTAGTCTGTTTAATGCAGCAAGCAAAACTTCACCAAACTCCTGTACTTACTATGGAAGAGATAATCACACAGTGGATAGATGCTATAAGAAAAATGGATTTCCTCCAAATTATGCTTTCAAAGGAGGAAGAGACGGTCAAGGCACCCAAGGTAGAGGAATTCTGGTGGAAGAGGAGGCAAGGCTTGCATTTACTGTGGTATTGCCAATCACACAGTAGATGAGTGCTATAAGAAGCATGGATATCCACTTGGACACAACTTTTACAAGTCTCAGGGCCCAAAAATTAACAGTGTTAATTCTGTTAAAGAAGAAGATGATGATGATGATGATGATGATGATGATGATGCAGTTCTAGAGAGAAATCAAGAAGCACAAAATGATGAAATGAAATTGACTTCTCAACAGTACAAAGCTTTGATGACACTGCTACAACAGCAAAGTTTGACCCACAACAACTCATATGTGAACCAAATTGGAACAGTCACTGGTTCAACTGGTATAAATAACATACACAAAGGTAAAGTTTTATCTATTACCTGTAATATAAGCAAATCCAATCCAAATGAATGGATTCTGGATTTAGGAGCAACATACCATGTCACATCCTTTTCTCATCTTTTTTCTTCTTGCAAAAAGATAGATCCTATAATTGTTAAACTTCCTATTGGCCATACAGTTAGTGCTACTCATGTAGGCAGGGTTCAGTTGTCTTAGTTTTTGTACCTTGAGGATGTTTTGTACATACCTACTTTTCAGTTCAACTTGATTTCAATATCTAAGTTGCTTTCTTGTTTGCCTTGCGAGCTGACTTTTATGAATGATAAATGTTTCATACAGGATATGCAGAACCTATAGATGATTGGTATAGTTGATGTGATGGGAGGTCTTTATAGGCTCAAATTTCTTCTTCTCAGCCTCAGCAAGGAGTCTAATTCCAACTGTACCATAGACTTTGTTTCTTCTAGTGTATTATCACTTACATGTAATAAAGTTTTCATAGATTTGTGGTTTTAGGCTTGGTCATCCTTCTTTTGAAAGGTTGTTGTTGTTAAAACAGTCTTATCCTCTTCTTAATTCAGACAAAAACTTTGTATGTGATACTTGTCATCATTCAAAACAGAAAAGGCTGCCTTTTCCTGATAGTAATTCTTATGCTTCTTGTGCTTTTACTTTTATACATATTGATCTTTGGGGACCCTGCCATGTGACTTCTATGAATGGTTTCAAAGATTTTTTAACCATAGTAAATGATCATACAAGATTTGTTTGGATTTTTCTGTTACATTCAAAAGCTGAAACACAATACCATTTACAGAATTTTGTCAACCATGTTGAGAGGCAATTCAACACTAAAGTGAAAAACATTAAGTTTGATAATGGGTCAGAGTTTATCATGAAGCAGTTCTATCATGACACAGGAATTATTCATCAAACCTCATGTGTTGAAACTCCCCAACAAAATGGGATTGTAGAAAGGAAACATCAACACTTACTTAACATAACCAGGTCTTTGTTGTTTCATTCCAATTTGACTTCCATTTTTTGGTCTTATGCACTCATCCACTCTGCTGTTCTTGTTAATTGCATGCCTACACCTTTCCTTGGTAACAAGACCCCATATGAAAAATTGTATGGAACCATGTATGATATTAATTCCTTGAGAGTCTTTAGTTGTTGTGTTTTTCCAGCACCTTAACTTCTAACAGAAAGAAGCTTGATCCTAGAGCTGCTACTTCTATTTTTTGGGATTCAAGCCTAATACAAAAGGATATATAACTATAGACCTTAAAGCTAGAGCTGTTTCTATTTCTAGAATGTTGTCTTTTATGAGGATTGTTTCACTTTTACTGCTAAAAACAATAAACTTGATCATGTCACTGTCTTGCCTGTACCCACTTCTTCATCATGTGATATTGATGCTCCTTTTGATGCTTTTCATTCTGAGTCACAAAATGATCATCATCTAGATGAGTCTTTCACCTCAAACAACAATACTCAGATCCTTAGAAGATCCTTAAGACAAGTACATAGGCCAAGCAAATTTAAAGACTTCCACATCACATATCCTTCATCAACTGTTGCCAGTCACTTTACAGGTACTAGCCTCTAACCTATTAGTTATGTTCTCTCCTATAGAAGCTTGTCTCCTTCTTATCATAGTGTTATTTTGTCTGTTACCCAACAACTTGAACCTCAGACATACAGTCAAGCTTCTAAGGATCCTAATTGGGTTAAAGCCATGAGTGAAGAAACTAAGGCTTTGGAACTTAATCACACCTGGATTCTTACTGACCTTCGCAGTCATAAGACTGCCATTGGGTGCAGATGGGTTTATAAGATCAAGCATAAATCAAATGGGTCCATAAAAAGGTACAAAGCAAGACTGCTGGCTAAAGTCTATACTCAGATAGAAGGACATGATTATTTGGATACCTTTTCTCCCGTGGCCAAATTGACCACTGTCAAATTGTTATTGGCTTTAGCTGCCATCAATCAATGGCATTTAAAGCAATTAGATATGAACAATACCTTTTTACATGGTGATTTGAATGAGGAATTATACATGATTATTCCTGATGGAATGCAAAATGTTAAGCTAGGACAAGTCTGTAGACTTCAAAGGTCTTTGTATGGCCTGAAACAAGCTAGCAGGCAGTGGTATGCTAGGTTGTCTTTTTTTCTGATTTCTTATGGTACAAACAATGTTCCTCTGATTATTCCTTATTCATTAAACTTGGATCTAAGGCAATTACTGCTTTGTTGATATATGTGGATGATATTGTTCTGACTAGTAATGACTTGGCTGAAATACAAAGCATTACTCATTTGTTGGACAATGCTTTCAGAATAAAGGATTTGGGGATTTAAAGTTCTTTCTGGGTTTTGAGGTGGCCAGAACATTTGTTGGTATTAATATTTGTCAAAGGAAATATGCTCTAGATATTCTTAATGACAGTGGGATGCTTGGCTCCAAACCAGTATCCACTTTTTCAGATTACACCACTAGACTACACAAGAATTCAGGATCTCCTCTTTCAACTGAGGCTACATCTTCTTACAAGAGATTGATTGGGAGATTGATTTACTTGACTAATACTAGACCTGATATTACATATGTTGTGCATCATTTGAGTCAACTCGTTGCTGCTTCAACTTCAGCCCATCAACAAGCTACCACAAGAATACTTCGATACATTAAGGGATCTCCAGGTGCAGGAATTTTTCTACCTGCCAACAGTGTTGTCCGTCTGAAAGGTTTTAGTGATTCGGATTGGGCTGGTTGCCTTGATACTAGAAGATCTATCGCTGGTTATGCCATATACCTTGGCAATTCATTGATTTCATGGAAATCTAAGAAGCAAGTGATTGTTTCTAGAAGTTCATTAGAGGTTGAATATAGAGCATTGGCCAGTGCTGCTTGTGAGTTGCAATGGCTCACTTTCTTGCTACAAGCTTTCCAGGTTCCTTTTCAGCAGCCTGCAACTCTATATTGTGACAACAAATCTACTCTGCACATTGCTATTAACCCTGTCTTTCATGAGAGAACAAAGCACATTGAAATTGACTGTCATCTTGTTCGAGAAAAGGTCTTGGCTGGTCTTGTGAAGTTGCTTCCTAATTCCTCTGTGAATCAAATTGTTGATATCTACACCAAAGCCTTATTACCTAGTGCTTTTCAATTCTTACATTCCAAGCTAGGAATGTCTAACATTCATTCCTAGCTTGAGGGGGGCTCTTAGTCAGTATAGGTTATCATAAAATTACACTTAAAAGTTAGCTTAAGAGGTTAGTTTAGCTGGGTATCTTTGTAACCATAGTTGCAGTCATTAGTTACAAAGTTTGTTATCTCTGTAACTACCTGTATATATTCAGTTGATTAATCATTTTTTGTAATCACAAATTCATTCAATAATAAGCTTGTTTTTCGTTTCCTTTTTTTTAGCTTCCTTTGGAAGTTTCTTCTTCTTCTTCTTCTTCAAGCTTCTATATCCAAGGTTGATACAACTTCTCTAAAGAAACAATAAAAGATAATACTAATAGAATGTACTGTATTATGAAATATGGAAAGGAAAATGTAGAGGAATAATAGTTTCTTATGCCCAAAACACTATTGTAACATAGGCACAAATGCTCTTTGCCCATAGTAACTAACCACAATGTTCCATAATAATTTTCTCCCCTGACAGAATTCCCCTACTCCTATAGTAAGTACTACTGTCGCTCACATGGCCAGCTCAACAACTAATTTCCATTCTCCTTTTTATTCCTTCTAGAATATACTCTCCAAGTAGTGGGCCTAACTATTGGACTGGATTCTGTTCCTGGGGTCCTAACAATAGCAGTTGTTTACATGTGTGAATAATAGTTGCAAATTCAGAAAAATTGGAACTATTGTTATCTTATCTAGACAGTTAACAACAATTTTACAATCAAGCTCTATAGTAACATGTTGCATGTTGAGCTGGCCAATCCGTGATAAAGCTTCCAAAACAACATCCGCTTCTGCCTCACATGTGGTGGAGGACCACCAAGATGATGAATAACACATATTTAGCTGTAACAAAATCACCTACGATGTTTCGATATATGGACATACCAAAGCCAGACATCACGAGACTGCCTTTGTTCACGAGACTGTCTTTGGTCAGAATGGCCATGTTGCTGTGAACTTATCATTCGAGCCAACTGTATTGATAGGTGAAATTGAAGCATGACACCATACCATATTTAATCATTCCTTCGACGCCAAAGGGTCCAAAGAAGCCTAATTTTTTTGGTTTAATTAGAGCTATTTTAAATTTTTTATTTTTAATCATCTTTTATTGTTCATTTTGGGATAAGGTGGTATCTTTCAAAAATTTAAGAACAGGACCGGTCATCATTAAACTGATAAAAACACTAATTCAAGATTCAATGATATAATTGTAATTAAACCTCGATTAAATCGATTTTAATAAAATAATATTTTTTATTTAAAATTAATATAATATACTAAATAATTAAATTTACTTAAAAGTGTCATAAGTCTTAACATAGTAAAAATATGATTAAAAAACACTAATACCACAATCAAATACTTAAAAATAAGCTTAAATTCATTAAAAATATTAGTTAGTTTTTTTAATTTACTATTATTAGTTACTTTTTATTACTATTATATGTTATGTTTTAAATAATTTTTATATTATTATTATTATTATTATTATTATTATTTAATTTATTATTTATTATATTAACCATAGATATAGTAGATAGCAGTAGTTAAGAGATAACAAGTTAAAAAAGTAAAATCCCACCCTTGTTTGCACCAAAAATAAAAACCCTTGTTTAGAAAATATGGTAAACAGTCCAATAGATTAGAAAAGAGAAAAACAAACCCCTAAAATCCTTATAATCCAACCCAATACCCATCATCAACATGTTCTCTGTTAACTCACTCACGTCACCCTTGTCAAAGACTCAAACTTAAACGTCCCTGTTACAGAATGTGAAATTGGAAGAGTGGGTGGTTGGTGGAGACAAAAGGCAGGTCGCAAAGTGTCAGACACGACGATTTTTACGTGGGCTTCAGAGTAGCAGCACCGAAACGCCCTTGTAGAGTAATCCTGGCAACCTCAACTCTAAAACACAATGCGATAGAGGTCTACGTCGTGCCTCACCGTCGCGATAGCGTGTAAGGACAAGCATAAAGATGCTTCCCACAATCGTAACGATTCTACATTTTGCCTCGCGATTTTAGCTACTTTTTTATCCTTTTGCTTTAAAAAAAATTAAAAATAACATAACCTTTTAAAAGAATCGTTCAACCCGCTTTGGTTCCTGGTTTGCATCGATTTTCCCGATTTTTCGCCAGTTCTTCACTGGTTTTATAACTGAACAGTTTTAAGTAGCTTCCTGACCGGACTGGCAACCACTTCCAGGTTAAACCGACCGGTTTGGTCTGATTTTACAAATCTTGATACCTTCTGTTGCAACTTCGTGTCCAAGTCAGAATCAAACTTCAAATCTTAGTCAAGGGTTAAGGGACTCAAATGTCGAACCACTTGTGCGAACAACTTTTGATCCAAACAATCCTAATTAATATGTAGGTACATTAAATATTTATCTCCATGAATTATACATGTTATCTTTATTAAGAAAGCATATATGTTTTTGTTAATGAAAGATATAAACACACATAAATAAATTATTCATAACACTAGTCCTTAGATGCTCATTATCTAAGAATGCTTCTGGTTAAAATCCTACAAGGAAAAACCCTGTGGAATAAAAATTTAGTGAAGGAAAAAGAGTACATCATTCTTCCATAAGTAATCATATGTCTCATTAAAATCCTTGTCAGGAAAACACAATGGGACAAAATCATGATGAAGAGAAAATGAGTGTAGAACATATTTATTTTTCCCCTCATGCAAACAATCATCTTTAAGACAACAAAATTCAATCTTGTGAGTTAGTTGTTCAAAAGTCTTCCTTAGTAATAAATTTGTAAAAAAAAAAAATAACTTCTCACGCGAATAAACTTGATGAACATTTATATCACCATTCTTTTGGAGATCATAGGTGAAAAAGAATTTTGGTAAAAATATGTTTTATTTTATCTCTTTTGATGTATCATTCTTTCAATCGAGCAATATTTGTAACATTCTCTTCATATGTGCTCGTCGATCGATGTCATTTTTCCCCATATTGAGCAAACATTTTTGCATTAATTGATGTGCCTATTTTGGCTTATTTCACATATAAATTGTTGTATTGCCTCATGTAAACTTATGATATATCATTATGAGGATCTAACAAAGTACATGCTTAAATGTCTTCATATTGGTGAAAATTTATATTTTGCTAGTGAATTAGTGAAAAATGATATATCAAGTCGTGTTTGCATAATAGATACATTAGTGTTTCAATATTACTAAGTATATCTTCATCCTTTTCTCAAGATCTACAAGAATATTAGTTCACATCTAGAAATCTTCAATCATTGGACTATACAACGAATGTGATTTCTCATATAAAACCTTTTAATAATCTTTGTAATTTTTTAATCAATGTATAGCTTTTGGAAGCTATTCAAGATCGAGTTCCAATAATATTTGTCATTTACATAAATAACAATTATGAAAAATCTATTTTGATATTTGTTTTTTCATGAAAATACATAACAAATAGGATCATTTTTATATCCTTCACTTAGCAAGTACTTACTAGGTCGGTTATACCAGATGCGACTTCATTACTTTAGTCCATAAAGAGTATTCTTCTCAAAAATATGCATTATTAGGCAAATTATATCCTTTAGAGAGTTTTATGCAAATGTCATTATCAAGAAAGTCATATAAATAAGTTGTAACAATATCCATTAAATGTAAACTAATCCTTCACGTGTTACTAGAATAATTAAGTATCAAAAGTACTTGCATCCACTACAAGTGAATATGTGTCTTCAAAACTAATGTTAAGTCATGGTTTTCTATCTCTATCTCTCAATTTCATTGATCTCATTCATTTTATTTTTTTCATCTATTCAAGTGTATAACAAACGAGTTCAAAAGGTAATAGATTTTACATCTTCAAGTATATGGACTACAAGTCTAAAAACCTAACTTGTTTTATGTCTTCAAATATATGGACTACATGTCCAAAAATCTAGCTAATTTTTCATTTTCAAGTGAATGAACTACATGTCCAAAATCATAACAGTGTTTTACATCTTTAGTTTATAGATTACAGGTCCAAAAATTATTCACTTTGGAAAACAAGTCTAATTTTGCCTCAATTGAGTCTTTATATTTTGGCTAATCATTTCTTTGTCTACAATCATTTATAAACTTACTCTTGATCCTCATTATCATTCCATTATTACATTTGGCGCTACATTGTTCGCAATCACCCCTACCCATGCCCCCACAAGTTGTTAAACATCCCATATGAGACACTACACCATCAATATTAATAGATATCTCCCCTTGTTTAGGCATCCACCAATAAATTAGCTCACTTTTGCCATTTAAGAAACTTTATTATTATGGTTTGAATCATTTCTAGACCACCAAATCTTATCCAAAGTAACTCCAAATCTCAAGGACCAATCTTTTACTAGATCAATATACTATAAATTATCAAACAACTAGTCCTTCCAATTTGATACTTCATAAAAGGTATCATTCCTAGAGTTATGAACAAAAGGAATCCATAAGGGTAATCCATAAGGGTCTTACCTTTACACAATCACAAAAAACATGAAAGAGGGATTCATCCTTGTCACTACAATCAGGACAAGCATCCTCTTGTGATATATATGAATTTCATAAATTTTGTAGGATCTTATGATCCGTGCTACAATCCCTTGATTTACGATCCATACTCCCCTTCTCTATCTTTGAGTTTTGACCACCATTCATCACAGTTGAAAATAGCACATATCCAGTAAGTCAATCGACCAGAAAATGCAAACCCACAACAAAATATCACCAATCTTGATGTTTCTACTAAAAAACAAATATTCCCTCTATTTTTATTTTTTGATCGGCCAATGTTGGTTGTTAAATGTTAATTTTTTTTAGTGGAGGGATTCGAACCCACGACCTCTCCCTCCTTCCCTTCTTTTCCTTTTACCACCCAACCAACCTTATATCTCCAAATATTCCCTCCATTTGAGTAATGTTGGGCCTACTAATAAGTGTAACAGAAACTAAGCACCTCAAATTTATTCTGATCCATAGCAATGTTAAGGGTGAGGAATATTGTACACCCTTACATATGCAAAGAGGCTATTTTTGGATTCAAATCCATGACCAACAAGTCACCATGACACAACCTTTACAACTATGCCAAGGCTTGCCCTCTTTGAAAAAAATTACATATCTCATTGCCCGAAAGCTCCACACTATGCACAGGTAAGGGGAAGGGATATTGTACACAACCTTATCCTTACATATGCAAAGAGACTATTTTCATATTTAAACCCATGTTAATACACTAATCACCATATGTCAATTCACTAATCAATCTATGTCAATGGGTCAATTATCAACATATGTCAATCCACTAAATCTATGTCAATGGGTCAATTATCAAATTCTTATAGTTACGCATGTGTTAAAATATGAGCACATAAGCATCAAGCACTTTTCCTATATGGGAACATACAGAAACATGGGAGTAAAACAAACCTACATAACAGGCCAAATTGAAAAGGAAAAAAAAAACAGTAAGCATAACTGCTCAAAAACAAATATATAGATTCAGAAGCATAGAAATTGTTTACCATCACTCGTAATAGCTCAAGATCAAGTGTTTGGATTACATATTCCGTTTCATCCTAACCCACCAAAATCTCAAACCAACGTAGAGTTCAAACTATTATAAGCAGTAAGATAACATGAATAAAACCTCAAATAAATAACTCAAACAATAGCACCAATATTTCATTGTAAATACCTCAAAATAAAACAAATTTCTGACAAAAAAAAGACTAATTTAGGTCCCTGACTCTGAGTCAAAATAGCAACAATGGATAGGTGACGGGAACACACTATCAGCTTCGATTAAGCATCACCAGACACATTAGAAAAAGTGCAAGCAAAAATCTCGAAGAAAGCTGAAGTCTTTCAAACATTAACCCCAATTTAAAACAACATATTTAAAAAATTAAACAAAAACCAAAATCTATAAAAGACAATTAAAAAACTGTAAAACAAAAATTAGATAACTCAATCCCTTAAATGTTCATTAATGATTGTGATCATACCCGTAAATCATTACAGGTCTTTGTATGCTTATCACAGTTGAAAACAGTGCAACCACAGTAACTCAATCGACCAGAAAATGCAAACCCACAACAAAATATCACCAAACTTGATGTTTCTATTAAGAAACAAACCTTCCCTCAACTTGACTATTGTTGGGCCTACTAAGTGTGGAATAGAAAATAAGTAAGGACAACATCAGTATGGAAAATTTATTCTCATCCACAGCAATGTTTGTTGTGTAGGAAGGTGTCCTAAGATTTTTCCAAATTCATCACATGATGTTAGCAATGAGAATAAAGGGAACTTCTAAGCAAATAATCATATGTCAATGCACTAATCCACTAATCAATCTATGCCAAGGGGTCAATTAACATATTCTTATAGCTACGCCTGTGTTAAAATATGAACACAAAAGCATCAGGCACATTTCCTAAGTGGGAACATACAGAAATGTGGAAGTAAAACTAAACAAGATAACCTAACTCATACAAAAAATGGTTATAGCATGTTAAAGAATACACTAGTTACTTCTAAACATGTCTAGAATTTTCTCAAGAAATTAGGAAAGGTAGGAGTATTGTAGAAAAGTATAGAGTATTCTAGAATATTAGGGAATGGTGTAGGCTAGAAAGAAGTGTATGGAGAATTCTAGAAGAAGAATTCTAGCCATTAGATCAAATAAATCTCCACCATCCATTAAGGAGGAGGAATGGGTATAAATACC
>PYAF01002548.1:861645-895361 GCA_007407185.1 Glycine tomentella
TTGAATTCATTTGAATTTGCAAATCTGTAACTGATTATAGATAAGATAAATATTAGGAAGTTAGTTTTAATTTTTTTAAATTTCAAATCTCATCAAGAGGTTAGGATTTATTTGTATAAATATTCTCATTTGAGAAGAAAAGAATAAGCATTCCAACGTAACATGTTTCAATGTTGAAGTTACTGTTCAACTTAACAGTACCTCGATGAAAAACCAAATTTCTGACAAACACAACAGAGTAATTTAGTTCACTGATGTCCAAATGCTGCATCAAAATTGCAACAATAGATAGCGAGGCAAAAACATATTGGCTTCAATTAAGCATCACCAAAGACATTGGAAAAAGTACAAGCAAAAATCTCAAAGAAACCTAAAGCCTTTCAAACATTAACCCCAATTCGAAAGAACATATTTAAAAAATTAAACAACAAAAACAAAATGTAAAAGAAAAACTAAAAATCTGGAAAACAAAAAACACTGAATAACTCAACTCAGTCCCTTAGATGTTCATTAATGATTGCGATCATACCCGCAGCTCATTTCAGGTCTGTAGGCTCATCACAGTTGAAAATAGCACAACCCCCATAACTCAGTCGACCAGAAAATGCAAACCCAAAATAAATAAATGATATCTTCAATAGAAAATTTGATTTAGTTGCTCCTGTATTCTTCCAAAACCAAAGGATTGTGGAAGAGATAAAAAAGAACAACACAAATCGCTAAAATCGCTATTGCTTCAAGGGAATGAATCGAATGGTAATCAAGTTAATCCACATCGACCAGATAGCGGAAGCATATTGTGAAAGCAAAATTTGAAAGTGAAACAGAGACTAAGGAATCATAAACCCTAATTTTGTATGACTAGTGCCCTTTTTTGGAACTCTTCCAGGGGGTAGCCCACAAGTCTTACAAAATGGCCAGTTTTAAGGTTGGATGAATGTTGTTTTAAGTACGTTTCCACAAAATGGTCAAACATCAGCAATGTGATAATCAGAACAACCTATCATGCAGAAGATATGCAGCTCCATGTGCATTGCATTTCTCCAAATTGAACTCCCCACTACACTTTTGTCCTTTTATTGGCTGCTGGGTGACCTGGTCAATTGTGTCAGTAGATCGAACCTATAAATTACAAAAAGCACTTGGTATTAAACAACATTTGATAATTAGTTAGGCAGTAGGAAAATAATGCAATTAAGGGGGAGAGTGAATAAAAATACCAAGCAATCTACTAATCCACAAGAGTAAATATTGGAACTGTTGTTTATCAAAATGCCTTTGAATTTGTTGTCAGCAGAAAGCAATTAAAAAGAACAAAGAACAGAAATTCTACTGTTCCACTAACACCAGCATAAAAATCCTCACAATTTATTGAGTTTAAATTTGATATACACTACGAACCTCCCTAAATAAAATAAGTAAAATATTTTTTTCTAATTTCAGAGCAAGTCCTACCCTATGTTCTAAAAAGACAAATTGAAAAAAATTGGATAAATGTTCGTCTCATGGCCAGTCCCAAATGGTAAAGGCAGCAACTCTGCTCCACAAGGTGATGGAATATGAGACTGCTCCAGTGGAGATGCCACCCATGAGGGCAGTGCCGTCGACACCGTGAGCATTGATTTATGATGGTTACTTGAGAAATATGCAAACACGGCAATAAGTTTGCTCTCCACAAAGCATGAGACTCCTCAGAAATCTCCCATCAATACAATTTAACTACTAAATTAAAAAAAAAAAAAAAATAACAGCATTCAATAATACAATAAAAAATAAAAAATAAGTTGTAAATTCTGCTCAGCAACCAAATTGTCATTCTCATTAATTTGAAAATCTCTGAAGTCTGACATGTGAATTTGATTCTAATTCGTCACTGCAGAACCACAAAAACCAAAATCAAAACCTAAAAAGATAATTAACCAAAATCAATAGGGTAGGACTTGCTTTCTACACTGTCAGCTAACAACACTATCACAACCACTATCTAGAAAGCCTAACACATTTTCAATGTGCCAACACAGAAAATATGGAGAAGTATCATTTCTGCTGATGGTTTTATAGGAAGTCAAAACAGTGAATTTGTTCACCTGAAATTTGTCTGAAACCATGTGACGCTCTTAATAAACAGGTCCAATAAATATCTCACATTTTAGTTCTGTTTCATAAACACCACTGCATAGAACCCCCAAACCTTGATAATTAAATCCCTTTTCTCTTAGCAGAAGGCCAAGATCATTGACAAGTGAACCTGATTTTGAATCGGACTCCCCACAGTCTTACTTTACTGAACTTCAAAATGAAGTTGCATCTACAAATTCTCTACGCAAGTTACCTCCCTGCAAGAAGAAATTATTACTAATCATCCATGCCTTCTAACATGAGACGGATAAAGCACAGCTAAGATACACATAAGTAAGGCCATCAACACGAGACAGATACAGCACAGCAAAGGAAGGCCTTTCATTTTGTACATCATAGAAAGCTAACAACAAAAGAACTCCATTCAATGAGGAAAGCCAAAATTTAAATACAAAGCAACAAACAACTTCAACATTATGGGAAACTGCCCAAAATTCAAACTTTCTTCTATAATAGCCCCATCATGATATTGAAAGCAATATCTATAGTAATCTTCCCTGCATTTGATATATTTGGCTGTCTACACTGCTAAAAAAAAAAAAAAAAAAAAAAAAAAAAAAAAAAAAAAAAAAAAAAAAAAAAAAAAAAAAAAAAAAAAAAAAAAAAAAAAAAAAAAAAAAAAAAAAAAAAAAAAAAAAAAAAAAAAAAAAAAAAAAAAAAAAAAAAAAAAAAAAAGAAACTGAATCAATCACTGAATTAAAAAACCAAAAATCTCTGCAGACTATAAAGCTTGAAAACGATAAAACTGAAACTTACTTCAAACGGAAGTAAAGGCTCCCACATTGTCCTCAAAAACCGCTCCTTCTGCGGCGGATACAGCACCGGATTATCCAACCAAAGTAAGAACCAAGTTGAGAGAACAAACAATCGCAAGGTCAGGGAGGAATGAAGACTTGAAGGGACGGCGGTGCAACTGGAGAATGAAAGGAGAAGAAAACCCTAACACTAACCCCTAGCTGTCAAGAGTGAGGCAGCGTTTTTTTCAGCTTTGTTTGTCTATGGTGGCTAGGTGCTTAGGGTAGAAGAGGAGTTACGTATTACTTATAGTAAGGGTTTTGACTGTTTTTTAATTAATAATTAATAAAAATTATTATGTATGAGCTTTTTGGGCTTAATGGGAGAGAGCAGATAATTACTTAACGTTCTGTTGTATTTGCTTTAGTGCTCCGAATTGTATTACGGATTGTCCAAACCATTATTATAGAGAGAGCATTGCCTACTAAGTACTAACTACACTAGGCCAGTTAGAGTTAGGTTGTGTTTGGAATGAATGAGATAAATAATATTAAAAAGTAATTTTTTTTTTACTCAAACATTTTATATTCTACTTTAATTTTTAAAAAAAATCTTATATTTTCATCCTATAAATCTAACACATTCTTATTGAGAGAATAGGAGTTTTGGTGCGTGTGTTGGATGAACTTGAACAAAGTTGATTTTGTAAAGTTTGTTTTTGTTAAAATTAATTTGAAGTTACTTTTGATTTATGTTTAAATGTTTTTATTCATACATTTAAGGTAGTAGATGTAAGTATAAACTTTTTGAATTCAATACAAAAATTATTTAAAATTATTTTAACTCAAAATTAATTTTAAATTTCTCTCAACATGAAATTAAACATGTGATAATTTATTTCTAAAACCAAAATTGCACTTAATTTACGGAGGATTTTGTGTTTTTAAAATTAGATTATTTTTAATCAATAGTTATTCTTGCAATTTTTTCGAAATTAAACAGTTTTTAATTATTTGTTGCGTTGGACTATTTGGTCATTCCCATTCATCACCAACGGACAATAAATATATATTTGAATCCCAATCCTTCTAGCAACGCCTCACGCAATTCGACCGTTGCAACCCCTTTTTCTCAAACGGTCACTTAATCTTCCACCATTTTCATATACTTCTTCCCATTGAACTTGTAGTTCCCATCAACACATTAATTTTCCTTGTTCCGTGGTGGCACACACCATAATCATAATCTCATGGAAAAGGAAAACATGCTCAAAACGCCTCCAAAAGTTCCAATTCAAGAACGATCACCCGAACCTGAATGCAAAACACCAACTCCAGTTCAACAACAGGATCCCAATGATCATAACTCCTCAAATGAATTGCGCAAACCTGTTACCCCAGATCGTCTTAGAGTCCCCAAGGCATTCAAATACCCAGAAAGGTAATATTATCCATTTATATATTAAGAGTAAATAGTGTCGATAATTTTTCACTATAATAGATTAAAATTTATTAAAAATTACAATTTTTTAAGTCATACTTCTTATTTAATGACCCATCTTAATTGTATGTTTTTTAAATAAATTTTAATCAAATAATAAAGTGGGTATTAAGAATAATATGTTAGTAGAAAGTATGATGAGCACTTCTCCGTTGAGATACAATAAGTTTGTTGATTTTAATAAAAATAAATGATACATAGTATGATTTTTAATTAATTCACAGTTTCGAAATTTTCACATGAACACCATTGAAATTAAACTCGTCAATATATACGTAGTCTTTTTATGAAATTTTAAGGAGAAAACATGCAGATGAGTTGATAATTGGGTCGGTGATGTCAATATGTGAGGTCTTAAATCTTAATGTGTTTCTTCATTTTGTCAGATATACAAGCCCAACAGATTTGATGATGTCACCAGTAACCAAAGGCCTTCTTGCCAGAACTAGAAGGGGTGGCGGTGCGGTGTTACCACCTGGGGGTAAAAATCAACCAAAGGTAAACCAATGAGGCAATAACATATTGTTCTGCTTTCACTTTTTCTAGCTATGCTACTTTACTCTTTTTTGGTGCCTTGCAATTTTCACAGTGCTTGTAGTATATGTATGTCATTTTCAACTATTGCAGATTCTAGACATGCCCTTGAAGGATGTCGGTCCTATCCAGAACAAGCTTCCATTGCTGATTGATGAGAAGATCAACTCAGCTTGAGTGGTTCAAAGGGAGTATAAAGGTGATGATGTAACAATACATCACACACAGAGACAAAGAGAGAGTTTATCTCCTTGTTCCCATCTTAAAGAACTGTCTGTTCTGTGATTATAAACTTATGAAGGTTTTTGTGATGCTCAATTTTCTTCTCAAAATAGCCTTTTGTAGCAATAATGTGTCTGTGTTGATTAAAAAAATTGACTTAAATACATTTTTTATTTTTATAATTTAATATTTTTTTCAATTTTGTTCTTGTATTTTTTTTTGTTTTAATCTTCATAGAATGTATTTTTTTTTTTATTTTTTTTGTCATTAAAGTGCTTTGTTAGCATTTTTTAATGTTCAAAATGTTTTCTATATCGTAGGAAAAAAATAAAACAAACATAAATTAAAATGAAAAAAATAATACAACAACAAAATTTAAAAAAACACTAAATTTACATAAACAAAAAAATACTTAATCCTAAAAAGTTTTATATTTTCAGACTCTATCGAAACTAGGAGAAACTGTGTTAGGTTTCTAGTATTATCATTTTTTTTCTTAGGAGAAAACTTGAATCAAACTCTTTTTGTTACTTAATGATAAAACAAAATTTGTTTTCTTCAAATAATAAGTATAGTGTTCAATAATTACATGTTGCAAAATTTTAAAGATACATTTATATGTCATTATTTGATTTGATTGAACAATTTAATAAAAGGAGGATATAAAAAACTTTGACCGAAGGTGTTTTTCTCCCTTTTTTTTTACCCTTCCGCTGTAGACTTGTAGAATTCATTGATTCATACTTTCTTTCAACTTTTTCATGTTACATTAAAAAACTTTCCTAGATAAATTATGTGTGTGTGGTTGGGGGGGTGCGGCATACTCCCTCCATAACAAGATTTTATGGTAATGTTAGTACAATGAAAGTTGAAGAAATAAAGTTACAGATTAAATTTGGAGATTTTATCTCTCATAAGTTTTATTTTGAAAGAAACAAACTCACATCATTTCGCATAACTTTTATTTTTCAGATATCTCACTAAATCTATAATTTCATTCTTTAAGGAAACATTCATAGTAAACTCCTAAATTATTTTATTATAAATTTAAATTAGATAAATACTACAATACTGACTTTATGGATCTGACTCTGACATTAAATTAACTAGATCTAGGCATGTGCAATGCACGAATTTATAAATAAGATAGTAAACATTTCTTTCATAAAACATTAAACATCTCAATCATCAAATTATTTCCATTCCGCTATTAAATAATATCATGTGTAACTTTTTATTTTTTAACTTCAAATATATTATCTTTTAAAAATTCAAATAAATTTGTTTCTTAAAACCCTTGAGAATACCACGTTTTTTACATCCATTTATTTTTAAAAGATTATATATATATATATATATATATATATATATATATATATAGGTGTGGAAATTACAGTGATACATTTTAATTTCAGACAAAAAAAATATTTTATCCCAAAATTTATCATGATCACCATTCTGCACTTCACAATAAAATAAAGATCATTGTGCTCGATTTTAAAAAAAGGAAAACATTTCATCTATAAGTAACAAATATTTACTAAGACTATACCTGCATTTTGTGTCTAACTCGAATAACTACAAAAAAAAAAAAAAAAAAAGTAGTTTAATAGTGATTTGTTTTTGGTGGTCTCATTAAACTGCCAAAATATTATGTAAGTCTGGCATATACGTTAAATTAAGCACTACAATTGGCTAATATTTTGGTGCTTTTCTTTCCCTTGGTTTTTTAAACTATCACATTGTTTTAAATATTTTTGTTATTTATGTAAGACAAAAAACAATAACCAAGGAAAACAGTCGACACCAAGATTTATTAGGAAAAACATTTAGAGAAGTGCTTTAACAGAACATGGTATTAGGAATTAAAGGAGTCAATTATGTCTATAAAAGATATTTGCATCCTACAATATTCGTAGGGATGATAATGGATAAGATTTTATACTATTTGTTTTCATATTCATATTTAAAAATAATATTTATATCTAATTTCATTAATTTAACATTTCTAATTTAGTATTTTTTAATTTTTTTTAGCTTATTTAACTTCTCTTAGACTCTTATTTTCTATTTTAACTTAGTTTTGGTCTTAGGCACATAATTTGGCTTAATTGATAATTGTTGTTTATTTTCAGATTTTGTGTTTGTTTGACCTATCTTTCTTGTACAAGATTTAGAAGATTCTACATAACTCCAAATAGAGCATATGAGTAGTCCCCTGAAAAGCTAAGGATTTGGCTTCAATTTTATCAGATATAAGCTTGGGCCAATTCTGCTGATTTGAGAGTCATTTTAGATTTGGAAGTCAGAACCTCTACATTTAAGCTTTGGACTACGAGATTGTGCTTTGATTTGTGTAATTAGCTTAATTAATTAGATTAGATGGACCTAATCAAAGTTCATCCCTTTACTTCTGTTCAGTCACTATATATTAGTATAATTAGTTAGTTGGTTATTTCATTTTTTACAAACAGATTCGAGAAGTTTCTTATGCAAGTTTTAAGATCAAACACTTTTTTCTCTTTTTCTCTCAATTGTTCTTCATTTTTCTTCTTCTTTTCAGTTTTGTTCTTTTATTTTCTTATACTAATTCTGTGATTTTTCCAATGATAATGATCATGGAAGGCTAAACAATTAATCAATCCAAGGATTCAGTCCAAGCAACAAGAATTTGATTTTGGGTTTGGTATTTCAATTTATGTATGAATGTTCAACTTCTTCAATCCTATTTTCGATTTTCATGATTATGAATGTGCTTAGGATTGAAAACACGTTCGGTTAAGAATTCATTTCCTAATTTCAAATTTTAATCATAGATTGTTTGAATGATATTTCAATCTGATTTATGATTTCAATTGATTTAGGAGTTAATTCGATTTAACTGCTTCTAATGGTATTGAATGAATCTTCATAATATGATCATTATCTAAAGAACTATGATAATTCGAGTTGCTTGATTTGGTGAATTGGATTGATATTCTTGAATCTATTTCACAACATTTTTCATCAATTTTGTCTATTTTTACATTTTTGCATTTCTTTTTGTGTTTCTCCAATTTTAGTTTACTGTATGCAAATTGTTTGATGAAATTCCCCGTGTTTATAAGTGGATTGAGTTCGGAACCAAAGTGAATCGTATCTCTAAGTCGATCTAGGTTATTCCTTTACTACAAAATTAATCCTAGTTTTAATTTTTTGTGTAACAATTTGACTGTCATTATCACTCATATCCGCATGTGTAGCAATTTTAATCTTCATTCTCTTATCCGCTAGGTACCAATATACTCATACTTACACCCACGACCCACACTTTACTTATGTATAAGGTTAATAATAATAAATTAATAAAAAAATAATTAAAACAATTACTACAATTATAGTAAAAATTCATTCTTAAATAATTCAAACATAAATTAAAATCATACATACATAATATTAAAAACAAACAATCATAACATTGATTCATCCAAACTCAAATCATAAATAAATAAATTACAAATATAATCATCCAACATAGCAATTGTTCTAATAGTAATATAGTTAGAGATTATACACTTAGAGTATTAGTCATAAAAAATATAATTATTTTTCAAATAAAATTATATATATATACACTACTACTATTTTGTAACATATATATATATATATATATATATATATATATATATATATGATATGTGTTGGGCAGGTTAGATACTATAGTTTTCGCACTCATACCTGCATAAATTTATAGGTATATAATTGTCATGTATCTAATCCTAATATTGCGAGTAATTGTTAGTCTCGTTTGCGGATATTTTTGTGGCTACCCATAGGATTCATCATCCCTAAATATCCAGTCTTAAGATGGTTACTTTTGAAAATATATATTTTACCTCTTTAAAAGATTTTTTTATTATTTGAACAAAAATTATTTGATTGTAAACAAACTTCAAATATTATGATATTAGTCTTGAATTTCTTGACTGCCATCTAAACTGATCATTAGTTTCTTTTCCCAAGTGTTTTGATTTTTTTCCTTATATCCTTATTTTCTATGTTTAATTGTTTGAGACTGAATAATGCTTATATTTTATGGAGTGCTTTATGGTTTGAGGTTAACAATTCATGTCTTAAAACTCCAAATCATTTCTTACATATACTTCACCTGAGATGGATTGATGACATAAGATAATCAATGTCAAAAAAACCTTGCTTACAGAATTAAGAAAGTAAAAAATTCCTTTTGACATGATATGAAACATGAATTGACAACGTTAAAAACAAAATAAGCAATGAGTATACAAAATTACAAATACTTATTGATAAAATAATATTTGAGACCAGGCACCTTATCCAGATTCAAAACCCAATCCAAGGCCAAATTAAAAATTAAATACCAGTTGACTAAAGGAGGCAGAAAGTATGAACTCTTACACATATGGTGCAAGAACTACTCTTGAAAACTCTACATAAAGCTTCCTTCGAAGATCCTTTGCCATTCCCCTTCTATCAACAAAGTGATAAATATTGCAATTCAACTAACTTTAGGAGGAAACTTGGCGGAGAGAAATCAATCCCTTCTAAATAAATCAAAAACCACACCTAAAAACTATTTCAATTGCAAAAATACAAAAGAAAAAAACAATCAGAAGCTAAAATATATATGAAAAAAAATACATGCATAACTGAGACAAACTATACACACCTGAAAATGATTCCCAATACTATTCAGGTTAGTTATCCAATGATGAATTTTGATGTTTGGCATCATCTTTCTCACATGCATCGGAAAGGGAACAACATCCTAATTCAGATAAGGAAGAAAATCAGTAGCATATTTTATCAAATGTAATAGGTATACTTGAAGGGAATGAAACTAATATATTATTGCAAATTATTCAACACCATAGGAAATATATCAAACTGGCATTGCAAAAAAGAAAAAATCATAATCAGCTCACCAAATTGAAGGGAAAAATTAAGTTTGGTCGTTTATGATATCCTAGAGCACTCCTAATTAACTACTTCATAACACAACAAAATTTAAAAGGCCACCTGATAGGGATATTTCTTGTGGTCAAGTGAAAATAAATTTTAAAATAATAATAGGATTTGCGTCCAAGTCGTCTCCCAAAGGACTAGTGTATATTTTGGCAATTAGGATTTAGAAACTAGGGTTTCAAAAAAGTATTTATCAATTGGTTGTATTTGAATGTGAAAAAGAACAAACATAAGAGTAAATGCAAATAAAAGAGAATAGTTGAAGAAAGAATTGTAGCTTGTTATGAGAATTGATGGCTTGAACAGCCGGGTTGGACTGGTTTTGCCCCTTTTTCAATGCAATAAAATTATTCATCTTAGAAAGTTGTTGTCTGAATCGCACCAAAATACCTCCTCTATTGAGCCTTAGGTCTTTTACATTTTGATATGGGTTTTGGCCTATCGTGACTTTCTCGCTTAAGTGTGAGTAACATCTCACTTGAGCAAGACCTTCTAATTCTAAAAATTTCAGCTTCTGACATTCCTCACTTAAGCACATAGAATGTCGCGCTTAAGCGAGGTCTTTGTGACCTGCCTTTGCTTTGCTTTCCTTACTTAAGCACCTTGAAACTTTGGCTTAAGCGAGGGCCTCTAGTGAATCAAAGTTGCTCATTGACTTAGGTAGCTTAGGTGCATAGCATGTCACGCTTAAGCGAGCCTGACTTCATCATTCATCTTCAAGGTTCCTCTCGCTCATGTGTTGAGGAAAGCTTGCTTGAGCAAGGCAATGTCAGTGTCTCCTTCATTTGGTTATGACTTGGCACGCTTAAGTGCACAACAAGTCACGCATAAGCAAGTAGAACTCAACTTGTGTTCCTAAATCAATTTCCTGTAAAATCTTTCACAAAAACATCAAAAAGTCCTAAAACTAACATCCTAAAGACCCTATGTGATAATTCCTAATTTATCCTAATTTTGAATTAAAACAAGGTTCAGTGTATCAAATATGTTAAATAATCGCATCAAATCAAGCATGAAATTAAAGCATATTTGGCGACTATCACCATCTAAGAAGGCCATCATTTGCTATAAAGGCAATGCTATACAGAGTTAATAAGGAAAATAAAGTCATACAAAAGGCAAGACAAATACATCGTAGGAAAAAAATAATACTATCTAGTGCAGAATTGATCATTTCTTGATAGGACACCACATTTTGTTACCGAACAAATTAGAAAGATAAATGAAAGCAATAGAGTTGTACATATAACACCAAGAACCTACCTCAGTACCTTTCAATTCCACTATAGATATCGCTAATGAAAAATGAACACTATGAATGTTTCATTGATAAAATCTGGATGTTGAAGTAAATAACTACATACCAAGGTGGGATTATACTAATTGAAATACCCCATTGAAATATAAAGACTTATTCAATAATACAGGTGCTTGCACTATTTGCAATGTCGTTTCAATCAATATTACTTCAGCATCACATCAAGTTGTGCGGTGTTCAAGACAACCAAACCCACTTCCTGGACCTGATTTAGGGTTTTCTCCACCTAAATAAATTCAATTTTTAAAAAACAAATAAATAAAATGATATTCCTTCTGGCTAATAGGTATGTGTGGAATTTGTTAGAATTACTTGGGTGGGAGAAGAGACTATCTAGTGCTTGGCGATGGTAACAACGACTTTGGCTTCATTTGGAAGGCTGAGCATTGAAATGGTATACTATGTGTGGAGAAGGAATTGGAAGAGAAGGTCTTGGAGTAGCTAAATAAACTATTTCAAACTATTCAACTGCTGCAACGTTATAATGCTTCTAAATTACAAAGCACCTAATAGGCGAATATGAACGAGTTGCAATTAATTAGACAACCTCTTGTAATGGTCATTTATTGCAGACATTGATCATGGATTAAGAAGGGTTATATAGAGAGGTTTTGAATAGAAAATTACAATTTAACCCTCAGTTTGAGCTGGAAAAAATGGATGAAACTATCTTGGATTTATATATACTATTTAGACTAGCCGTGCGATGCACAAACTATTTTTTAATATTTGTTTTGTAATAAAAATTAAATATGTAACATAATATATCTTCGAGATTAAAATATGAACACAATCACAGTATTATATTCCACAAAAGGGTATAAAAATATAAATTATGTATATACATACATACTTGCCCCCAACTACAAATCAAATTTTCTATGTTCCAACCATTATTATTACCAAGTTTATCAAAAAATGACCCCCAAAATATATAAAATGTCAAATACATATTTTCCTCACTATACACACACTATACCGCAACCAATATCTTTGTATGCATTTGTGCGATGTTTTAGAATTATAAATTCATTGCATCCAAGCTCTCTTATACATAATGTAACTTAATTTTGTGAACTGCATTTGTTGTTTGTTACTAAAATTGGCTCATGACACCTGCACCACTAATCATTGTATCCCGAAAAACTCTTAATAATAAAAATAAAAATAAAAATTAACCTTGAACTTTGACTAAAGGAAACATAAGGAAAACACACAATCAAACATTCTAATGTTGAGATAAAAGGAAACATCAGAATGCAAATTGTTTGAATTTGCAAATCCATTTTGTCCTTCAAAATTGCATAAGAATAGCTTGAACAACCTTTGATAATACAATTTAACAAAAGTTGAGAAACATATACTACAAATAAATTAAAAGACACTACATTAAAATCAATTTTTTCTACATATAGGAATGAAATAACATAAAATCTTTAAACTTGGCTTTGATTATTTGATTTTTCATTGAAATATTTGGAGAAAAAAAGATTAGGCCACCTAATGGACCTCTACAAATAAGAAATACACACAACTTATGAATAATAATAATAATAATAATAATAATAATAATAATAATAATAATAATAATAATAATAATACAAAACCATGAAAAATTTCTTATGAAAATAATTTTCTTAAAAAAATACAAAATCCCATTGATATTCACATGCAAAAGTCCTATTAAGGGTTTATGAATTACTTTGACTAACGTTAAATATGAGTATCATATCATATATAACAAAGTTTGTGAATAACTTCTTTGGTTTGGTACTTATGTATCACTTAATCATAAGCTCTCACGATTCAGAGTACACGTGTTAACGTTACAAAGATTCGTATGACATGTGTCATGATTTAATGTTTCGTAAAATTTGTTTTGGTAACATTAATTAAATTTGGTTCGGTAACATTAATTACAGAAATTAATGAGTATAAATTTATCCTAATTAAAAAAAAACTCTGAAATTTATTATTTCTTTATATAAATGGCATATTAATTGGGATTAAAACGGAAACATTTTTTAAACTAATGCTACAAACTAATGTGATTAGCTGTATGTGATTTTTCAAATCAATCTTTTAATCAAATTTATACACGTAATTTTTTTATTGATTCCTTAATTGATTATTGATTATTAAGATAAAATTCTTTCCCTGCCAAGTGCTCCTTCAATGACATCCGCCAACAATTCCAAAAGGAAAATACCAAAGATGAATTTTTACCTTTCATTCTATCTCTTTTATATCTTGCTTATTGCTAATTTTTACTCAAATCGATTTAGTTTAGGCAAAAAAAAAAATCATGTCTATAACTATAAATTTAAGAATTCATATACAGATTAGGTAAGGATGGCACGTGATGATTCAAGCAAATTCTCAAGAGTTGAATGTCATATGTCATCATTTAATGGTCTGTAATAATTTTGTTTGGCTATAAAACGAAATTAAATATTAAAAGATTTATTGGTCATTATAAAGCATATATATTTAGAAATATGTTTTATAATTAATGTTTATTGGTCATACATTCAATATATCTGTTAGAAATCCTTTTTTTATAATTTAAATTGTATTTAAAAATATGTTTATAAACTTAAATCTATAATTATAAATTTAAGAATCCATATTTAGGTTAAGATAACAAGTGCTGAAATCAAGCAGTTTTTCAAAATTTGGATGTCATATATACGTGGTTTATAATAAGTTGGTTCGGTTATAAACAGAAATTAAATATTAAAATATTTATTGGCCATTAAAAACATATTTAGAAATATGTTTTATAATTAATTTTTACTGGCCATACATTCAATACCTTTTATAAACCGTTTTTTATAATATAAATTGTATTTAAAAATATGTTTATAAATTTAAATTAATTCTAAATTCTAAATAATAAAAAATAAAATGTTTTAAGTATATTTTTTAGATATTAATTTTTATAATTAAATTTTAAAAAATATATTTTAATATTTTTTCAGATATAAATATTTTATTGCAAAATTGAATAGTTGAGGTAACAGATTTTACATAACAAATTTTCCTTCATCAGTGGCCTATGGTCTTCCTGAAGCATGATCCATTAATTATAGAATATTTTATTTTAATTATTGTCAGTCAATTATAATCACATAATTTGCGTTGTGTAATATTTGAATTATAATGCAAATTCGTAATCAATTATAATCACAAAGTAATAGTATTATGTAATTTGCGGTATGTTCTCGATCAATTATTAATATTCAAGTCAATTAAATCATGTGAGTATTCAAAAAATTCTCAAATAGTATTTAAATTGTGAAAGAGTACAAATTATTTCATGTTTAAAACACTATTTTTATACGTATGGATATAAAGACAGGTTTGATTAAAAATCGTCTCCGTAGTTTTCGTGAAAAAAAAAAAAGTTAGACAGCACATACGAATATGATTTTAGACAAAACCGTCTTTGTATCTATACATACAAAGGCAATTTTGGTTAAAAACCATCTTCTTAGCTTTCATGAAAAAAAAAATTTAGACAACACATATGAAGACAGTTTTAGCCAAAACCATCTTTATATGTATAGATACAAAGATGGTTTTCATTATAATCGTCTTCGTAGCTTTCGTGAAAAAATAAATAAGACAGCACATACGAAGACGGTTTTGGCTTTGTATCCATACATATAAAGACGGTTTTTGTTAAAATCGTCTTCGTATGTAGGCAAAAAAAAAAAAGAGGACACGAGAAACAAAGACAGTTTTGATAAAAATCGTCTTTGTATCCATACATACAAAGATGATTTTGACTAAAAATCGTCTTTGTATGTACGTAAAAAAGAACACGACAAACAAAGATGATTTTTAGTCAAAACGTCTTTGTATCCATACATACAAGGATGGTTTTGACTAAAAACCATCTTTGTATCTATACATACAAAGATGATTTTAACTAAAAATCGTCTTCGTTTATAGAAAAAAAAAATAGACACGAGAAATAAAGATAGTTTTCAGTCAAAACTGTCTTTGTATCCATATATACAAAGACGATTTTGGCTCAAAATCGTCTTCATATGTATGTAAAAAAAATGGATTAACAAAGACTTAGTGAAATATAAAACATTTAACCAATAAAAATAACTTCAAAAAAGAACTCGAAAAAAGTAGAAGTATATTTTTTGTTTGTCATATTCCAATATGCTCCCTCTAGTTGCTCGTGGTTTCTACCTCCTCTTATTGACCCTAACGTCGGAGCATGTCCTACAATGCTAGATTGAGATGCAATTGGCGATCTGGAAATCTTGGGGAAGTCGATGTAGCTAGCTTATTTGAAAGATGAACAAAAATGCTACATAGAATTTAATTGAAGAGGGGCAGAAGATGAAGAAAAAATGGCTAGTACCTCCACATGGGATGCAGATGGAGAAAACTCACCGGAGCATAACATAAAGATAGGAAGAAATGAACTAAATTGATAATTAAGGGTGTTGGGGAGAAAACAAAACTCAAATAGAAAAGAAATAGATAAGGTGGAAATCATTGAATGTAGAGTGAAAATTGAAGAATCAATTAAGAGGTAGAAGAAAATTGAATTGAATGGATAAAATAAGATGAGACAAGAAAAAAGCAATAATATTAAAGAAGTTAAATGAATGTGGGTATTCATTTAGATAAATGCGTTAATATTAATAAGTATGAATAATAAAGAGTTTTTGATAGGTTGAAAAAAGAATTTAAATAGTCTGAAACAATTATCCAAAATTGTTGAATATGAATATGCAATTATGATGAAAATGATGAGTCAAATAATTAAATGTTGGCAAAAGAATGTGAAAAGACAACAAAGTATGGGAGAAGGGGGTGAAGGTTTTGAAAGAAAAATTTGATGAAAAAGTAAGAACTTTATATATATATATATATATATATATATATATATATATATATATATATATATAATAGATTATGACTAACAGGTTTGTGTCTAGTATAAGAGAAGAAAATGTTGCATTCATAAAAATAAAAATAAACTGTTTTCACAAACTAAGGCTTGCATTACTAAGAATGTAGTACGGTTTTGGGTGTGCACATCACAGTCACACAGAAGTGAGAAGTGCATTTGTCACAATAAGTTCGGGTATATATATCACAATACTTTCATTATAGTCTTCAGGAGGTAAATTTTGTATGCAGGGTTACTATCAACCTAATATTGCGAGAATAATTTTATTTTGATTAAAGAATCATTATATAAGTTTGGATATGAACTATGCACTAAGGATTACAACAATATCATTTTATTTTGATTTAAATATATTATTTATTCTTGTAATTTATCAATTTTGATTCTTATATTTTAAAAATTTGCTTTTTAACTCTTATTGTTTCCATTCCTTAAATATATTGTTGGTGGTTATCTATAGTAACCTTAACGGCTATCATCTTTTAAATGATAAATGTGGTGGTGACATATTATTGGTGCTAAGAATTCAAATTTAAATAAAATCAAATTACAGGAGCTAATATCCAAACTCTTTATAAAGTATAGAGACTAAAATACAAATAAAAGTACATTATAGTGAATAAAAATATATTTAAATATTTTATTTTATAACTTTTTGTGTAAATTTTTTTGAACCTTGTTTCTTTTCAAAAAAATTATCCATGAAAATAAAAAAATAATGTAAAAAATTTATAATAATTCACATATCATATTTAACTACCTTTAATTTGTCTCTTTTCAATTATTTTTCTCATAGAGTAAACAACATCTTTTAAAATAAAATTATTTATCTTATAAAGGTTTAGCTAGCTGCTCTAACATTAAATTAACTTGTGTTGCGTCCGTTACAAGAGAATGGTAGGTCATATCCAAGCTAAGATGCCACAAATGAAATGGCTAATGAAACTATCACTCCAAACGAACTTCATACCATTGGATTGAGCCAACATCTCCATCAATTTCAAGTTCACAAACGGATCTCAGTAGGAAAGAAACAGCATCATCAATGTTCTCATATCTTGAAAGATCAGAAGGAAGAACCTTGCCAGGCCAATTTTCCAACAACTCTTTCAACGTTGCCTTCAACTATTCCTCAGAAACAAACCTCTCATCCTTCCCTGGTTCTAGTAGCACATAAGTTTCAGTTCTCTCATTTGCCCTTCTTCTCCGCCTCAAAATGCAAAAACCTGATAGAAAACGCATGTTTATTGTTACAACAAAAGTAGAAAATATAATGTACTTTAAATCAGAGTTGGCAAAATAGGTTGGATTACCCATCTTGCTCATACTCATCCGATCAAATATAAGGTTTTAACTTTAAATTTTGAGCCTAAATTAAAGGAAAATCTTCTTAGTCTAATTCGATTTTGACTCAATCATGAATTAGTGTATAAAACCATCCAAAAAAAACAAGCCTTACCTGGTTTAAACTTTATTTTAGAGGTCCAAATTGAATCCATATTTATTTTTCTGATCTACTACAGTCTCAACCCGCATCAGCATCCGCCCTGGTTGGATTTTCTATATGAATTTAATTAGAATGTGTATTTTTTACTTGTCACTTAGTTATAGATTGTTATATATATTAAGATTATTTATTTTTGTGATAATTATTTTTAAAGTCATGTCGATAATAATTTATAATCGATTGATATTAAAAAAACTCGTAATTAACAAGTCACTTAGGCACAATTTTACTGCTGTGTATCCTCTAACATAGAAGCATTCGACCCATATAACATTTCATAGGACTTGGGAACTTCGAACTGAGAATTCATTTTTTTTTTTACTAAATTGGCCAATGAACAATATATATTTCCGCAATAAGGGTTGTTGTAGCTAAGATTAATCCTACTAATCACGAATTCACAATAATAGTAAGATTTTGAACATATTGCATAGATATTAGATGTACCTGAGTTGTACTTCTGCAATCACCTGCAACCTGAGGCAGTCTCTGATGGATTGAAGAACTATACCATTTAATTTTGGCTGGTGATGATATATAGATTACGGGATTTTGAATATTGTAACTTTCTGCATCTGCAAATGATCAGAAGGCCAATGCAGTCAGTAAAACAGACAACCTTAGCTTTTCCACAGACCATAATTTTAGTGCATGTTTGGTATGACATTTTTAGGGGAAGTAAACACTTTTTCTTCAACAGCTCTCTTAAGAAGCTGGAAAAAAATAAGCAATTATTTCTCCCAAATAAAAGCTTAGATTACTCAGAACTCATAAGCAGTGAAATTTGCATTTGGTTCAAAACTATACTGCATCATATTATGGTTATGGATGAATCATGCAAATGCTCTTAATACTGCAACTTGTTTGCATAATCATTAGCAACAAGAAGGCAACAACTGTCCTTTTTCAGTTGCAAACATGTCAACCTGTTTCATTCTGTGCTAAAAAGGTAAATTTTTAAAGGCTAATGATAAGGACATAGCTTACAGATGAGGGAACGAACTCCAACATTGAAGGGCTGAAACTGCAAAATTCCTACCATGGCAAATATTTTGCGCTAAGCTTATTTCATGTTTCTGAAGTTTTATACAATCAGACCAAATATATTATAATCCATATAGCCGGTGTCATTTACAATCACAAACTCTGGGATAACTTCTTTAATTCTAGTTCTCTAACTAACCTCAATTCTTATCATATTTTCAACATTACCCTTTTGTACATTACTGGTGCACACCCAACCTTTGTTTTTATTGTTTTGGCTTACTATCTATTTTTGGCTTTTTGGTTTAGATTTCTTAAGGCTTTGAAACACGTTTACAGAACAAATGCCAAAAAAGGCATGTTTAGTGCATCATATTTACATATAAGAAATTAAGAATAAGAATTAAATGATCAAATATAAAAACCTTCTTTGTGAATTAAATAAGCTATATTAAGTATGAATGTATAGATAATCACCAACAAAAGATATAAATGGATGGATTCTTCTATGTGAACGATATATGGATAAACTTTAAAATTATAGAAATCATGCAAATTTAATCAAAATAATATTTTGTTTTAATATAATCCTTTGATATTTTAATAGAACATTTTCATTAGGCATTAACCATCTAAGGTCTAAGGACTACCAAAGTTGGTTGATTTCTTATGTCATTATTAATTAATCACTCTGTTACATTAACGGAGTAGATCCCGAGATCCTCTCCTTGCCTTTCTTTATCATCATTGCATTATCAAACTTTTCTGTGTTTCTCCATAGACAAACCCATTTACCTCAAAACCCAGCTTCTCCCTGTTTTTCTTAAATTTTCATCTTAATTTTCTTTATTATTTTCCATCTCCTGAATTGTGGTGTAAAACATGTTAATCTCATAACAAACCTCATCTTGCTCCAATTATTTGATTGAAGGATCGTTGTAAATTGAAGCTACAGGGTTTCCAGAATTAATTCTAAAATTTGAGTAAGTTTTATAGGTTTTCCCCAATATTTCATTTGGTGATTGTTCAATAAGAAAAAGGTATTTATTTATTATTTTACAAGAAGATCACATGTTGTATGCTAATGATGCAAATAATCTCTTCTTATAAAAGGGAAGGGTGCATGTAATGTGTTGTAGTTCTTATGTGCATGACCTCTATTAAAATTTTCTTAGAGGCAAAAAATCTTCTGCTACAAAAGTTTGTCAATTCTATTACCAAAGTTGTATGCAAGATGGCAAGAAATTCTTTGTCACAATTGTGGTCTAAAAGTGCTACTTGTCTTGTTTTTGTAGAGTTCCAAAATTGATGGCCTCCTTGAATTATGAGAACAAGAGAGGAAGTGGAAAGAAACTAAAAGTGCATTTTGATATTCCTGAGGATGATGATTATCCCAATCACAAGCATTCAAATTCTTCAGTTTCAACTGAATGCTCATTAGATTCAGATGATACTGACAATGACTATAGCATAGACAATGTTGATTCCAAGTATGGTTTCTATGGCTCTCCTGTGTGGAGCTTTCAAGGAGGATCAGTAACCCAATCTCCCCCAGTTCAGTTTATGAGTTCTCCTGAGTATGATCCAAACAGAATCCCCTCTTCTATATTTAATAAACCTACAAGTCCTATGGATTGGAGTGTAGCCTCAAATGAATCACTATTCAGCATACACTTAGGAAACAACAGTTTCTCAACGGATCATGCTTTTCCATTCAACAACAAATCTGGGGAATTGCCTAGGACTAGTGATTTGCTCAGCATGCCTGCAACACTGCCACCTGTTCAAGAGGTGCCTGCTAAAGACAAAAATGTGGACATGGAGAGACACTCTGTGTCATCGGATTCATCAAGTGAAACAGCGGATTCGGTTGGGGGGCATGACCATAAGAAAACATCACATGAAATTGCTGGTTCAGTTAGGGAGCATAGCCATGAGAAAACATCACATGAAACTGCAGGTTCAGTTGGGGAGGTTGTTGACCTCAAGAAAAAAGAAAATTCAGAAGACATTGGCACTAATGAAATAGTGTTGGACAATACTCCAGATGATCATTCTAATGAAGCAAAGATCCCTAATGGGGAAGCCAAGAACTATACAAGTGTCTTATTCCGTTCGGTGGAAAGCGATATGAGCACACGTTCGTTTCAATTTCCTATGTGAGTTCCCTTCGTATCTTGCTTATATCTGTTTTATCATTATGCTATAACTTCCATAAGGAGGGTGGATACTTCATGCATGCAAATCACAAGACTAGGAATGTGTTTTTATCACACGCACAAACCTCACAATAAGTAGCATACAGCTGTCTCAAACTACTCTGAAATATGATTGAAATCAAATAGAAATTCTTGTGTAATGGAATCTTAAGCAAGAGTAATGTGTAATACATATGCAGACTAGTTCTTCCAACCTCTAAAGTGTTTGCTAATCACTCATACTATCCAGCATTAATCACTAACAACGTGTTGAGAATGGCGTATGTGCTCTCAATTTTTCACGTCAAATAAAAAACCGTAAAAACTACTCTTTGTAGTTTGTAGCTTTTGGTTTGAAGTGCATCCAATGCTTCCGGTCGTGGAACCAAACACACGCTAATGCATTAATGTCATAATTTAGGTGTAAAATGTACTTTGTCAATAACTCATACTATTTGTATTTATAACTTAAAAATTATCTTGCTATAGAAATTTGCCATCACTAATTTTTGTAGAAGATATTTTACAGAAATTAGATGTGCAGATCTCTGTAGTCTTTACTTGTTACTTCATGTCATGACCAGATGCTCAATGTTTGGTTTTAGACAATGTTTTCAAACCAGTTGACCATATTACTGCATTTTCTTTGGATAGTTTCTCACATCTATCATAAATCTCAGCCATGAATTTTAATCTTCACTAAAGGTGCACAAGAAATAGATGTGCACTAATCATTTCGGCTTCATTTATCTTTTCTGTTTAGTTTTTGTTCTTCAAGTAGCACAATATAATTAATTTGATTTGTTTAGAGGGTGGGATATCCTGCTATTGACCATCATTTTCTTCTTGAATTCTTTCAGATTGACAGCAGAAGGAGGAAGAACTAGTTCATCAACAGTAGAGTCAGAAAAGCAAGAAAAAAGTGAAAAGAAGGAGCAGCAGCCAGAGAAGCCACAGCAGCCTCCTAGTCCTAAAACAGAAAAATCACCAAAGCAAAGTGGTAGAAGTTGGTGTTTCTGCTGCTCTTGTTCACCATGCTTTTGAGAGACAAAGGTCTTAATATGATGTTGGATGGCAATAACTAAATGACTAAAATAATGGTTACAATGGAGATACAATGCTGGTTACATAGGAATCATTTCCTGCATTGTGCATATCTTCTCCAAAAACTCTAGAGGAAAAGGTAGTTCCAGCTTGAAACCCTGAGCTTCCAGGTGCAGATTTGGTGTGAATGGTTGAGAAGTAAATGATTTTAATGTGAAATGATATATATATATATATATATATATATATATATAGATAAATCTTTTTTGTCAATAACCTCAAATGACCAATCAATTGAATATTGATTTATGTAATCGATCAAACACTACTTGAAAACCACTATTTTGTTAAAAAAAATGAAATAGTCCAAACTCTCCTAGATATTATTGTTTTCATTAGATTTGAATCTATATGCATTAAGATCCACATTTATAGATTTTTTGTTTGAGAATCAAAGTAAGACAATTGAATTATTTCTTCAGACTCTTTCAAATTTGATAAATGTTGATTGATGGTGTATTTCATTATGTTTTATGATTAAGAGAATTCTGTATTTGACACCTTTGAATTCCATACTCTAAAGTTCCGATTGAGTCTATTCAACTAGGTCATATGTCATAGATTGATTTGCATTTGACTTCGTAAAGTTTTGCATAATGCTAATCATCTGACTTTCATGTTACATTTCTCTGCTTACCTGTCCTTGAAATTAGGGACAAAAAATTTACCTGCATTAGTGGATTTTGTGTCCATGAATGTTTTTTCTTATAGTTTTCCCGCAAGTCTTTTAATAATGCATGACCATGGTCTTAAGTTCAATCAACAAATGACTTCGAATTGTACTCTGTGTGATGTGATGTAATGTGATTTGTAATGTCTTTGCTTACCTTAAATTTGGTGAAATAATCATTTATTTTTTAAAAGCTTTTACATCTCACATAAGAACCCTTTGAGATTAAAGCCTAAAAAATACACAATTCACCTTTAGCCCCTCAAGTGTTGAGCCTAAAATGTATGGATGCTTGCTATGTTCGGTCGGCTTATTTGGTTGAACGGTTCATATCTACTCAGATATTCGGTCGACCTTCTTGGTCGGACGGTCTATATCCCCTCAATTTTCATTTAGGCAACACTTTGATTTGTCGAAATTAAAGAAGCAACACACAATTTCACACTCATTCACTATGTTGAATATCATTTTATGATTGCTATTATCTATGAGCTGAAATGGTTAATTGGACTTATTTCTAGCCTCAATATGTTACATTCTCAACCTGCATGTCATTATTGTAATAGTCAAACAATACTCCACATTTCCAAGAACTTATTTTTCTTTGAGAGTACCAAACATATCAGCGTTGATTGTCATTTTGTTAGATGAGATTTTAAAGGGCAAGATTTGACTTGCTTATGTCTCCACCACTACACAATTGGTCAACAGTTGATCTTGCTTGGTGTATGTTTGACCCATCTTATTTTTTGCTTTTATTTGTCTTATTTGTTGGATTGGGCCTTTACTCCTTCAATGTTGGCCCAAGCCCATTAAGGATTTTCTAAAACCCTAAACGTAATTCACCTCTTTAAATACATTAGTTGAGGGTGAAGAAAATTAGACCTAGATTTGAGAGCCTCAAGTGACAGTCTTGAGTGTCATATTTGAGCAAGCCACCGTGCCTGCATATTTGAGAGCTTAGAGTAAAAACACTGTGAGCATTTGAGTGACCACCATTGTTGGAGAGGTTGAGTGTACCACCACCATTGGTGTGTTTTTTGATTCATTGTAACCGTAATTTGTTATAGTGGATTTTGATATTGGACTAGGTCCTATGAGTTTTTCTTTTCTCACATTGAGGAAGGTTTTCTCACGTAAAACAAATTTTGTTGTCTCTCTCGCTCCCCTTTGATTTTATTTCGCTTCCGCATTTTGATTTGAGGGTTTGCGATACCCAACAGTGGTATCAGAGCCCAGGTTTGAGGGTTCTAAAGGAGCCGAGATGGAGACCAATGGCATAACTTACGACGGAGATATGTTCAAATTGACCGCAGGTAACTTCAACTATTGGAGGTCGACGATGGAAGATCATCTTATTTTCAAAGATTTATATGATCCCATCGTCCTTGAACAGAAGCTGACCGGGAAGACAGACAAGGACTGGGAGATCCTGAGTCACAAGGTCGTGGCCACGATCAGGAAATATATTGATAAAAACCTCTTTGAGCATATGTCCGAGTTCACGAACGCGTATGAGTTGTGGAACAAGTTGGAGTCTAGGATTCAGAAGAAGATTTCCAGGAACAAAGCACACCTGGTTCGTCGACTTGTGAAGCTAGATTACAAGGACGACATGAGTATGATTAAGCACCTCAACACCTATAAAGGTATTTTGAATCAACTGTCCAAAGCCAACATCAAAATTGATGACGAGATGCAGGCTTTGTTGTTGCTGACTTCGTTGCCAGAAAGTTGGGATACTCTGGTAGTAACGTTCAGCAACTCGGTTCCAGAAGGAAATCTGATGATGGATGCCGTGACAGACAGCCTCCTGAATGAAGAAGCCAGGAGAAGAGAACGAGGTGTATCCATCACGTTTGAGGCTAACGTTGCTGAGAACAAAGGAAAGACCGACTCCCGGGGTCGTGGCAAGAGCCGGGATAGGTGAGACAAGTCCAGAGGCCGGTCTAAGTCCAAACATGACTTGAGGTGCTTCTACTATGGGAAGGTAGGACACAAGAAGCTGGACTGCAGGACTCTACAGAATGATGAACAAAACGGCTGTGTGAAGCCGGATCAAATTGTTCCCAGAAAAAGAAGTGATCAGAGTACCACGGCTGTGGCTGCTAACCCAAATGTCGAGATATTCTTCCTTGGTAGAGAAATTTTGAATATAGCCCATGATGACTGCACCTGGATTGTTGACTCCGATGCCTCCTTCCATGTCACCTCACATAAGGGATTCTTTTCTGCCTACAGAGAGGAAAATTTTGGTGTCGTGAAGATGGAAAATCAGGTGACCAGCAAGATTGTTGATGTCGGTGATGTAACGCTGACCACAGATGTCAGGTGTCGACTTGTGTTGAAAGATGTAAGGCATGTGCCTAACATGCGATTGAACCTGATCTCGGTTGGCAAGCTAGATGATGTCGGGTTAGTGAACTACTTCGGAGAAAGTATATGGAAGTTGGCCAAAGGAAATTTGGTCGTGGCCCGAGGAAAGAAAGAAGACTCCTTGTATGTCATGCAAGGAAAGACTAATGGCGGAGAAGCCAATTCTATCCGGGATGGACCAAGCTTAGAGCTGTGGCACAAGCGCCTCGGCCACATGAGCGAGAAAGTACTCCAGATTTTGGAGAAGAAACAACTACTGACCGGGTTGAAAGGTCAAGTGTTGGAGAGTTGCACGCACTGCCTAGCTGGAAAGCAGCACTGGGTTTCGTTTGTGAGACCGAATCAACCCAGACGACTCAAGAACATTCTTGACCTCGTTCACATTGATGTTTGCTCCATGTCCGAGAGATCACTTGGTGGAGCTCAATACTTTGTTTCTTTCGTTGATGATCACTCCCACAAAGTGTGAGTTTATCTTTTGAAGACAAAAGACCAGGTACTCCAATCTTTCAAAGAGTTCCATGCTATGGTGGAAAGGGAGACTGGCATGAAGTTGAAAGTTGTTCGATCTGATAATGGTGGTGAGTATTGCGGTCCATTTGATGCTTACTGTAGAGAAGCCGGGATCCGACTTGAGAAGACATCCCCTAAGACTCCACAATTGAATGGACTGGCTGAGAGGATGAACCGGACTATTGAAGAGAAGGTCCAAAGTATGTTGTCCAACGTCAGGTTGCCGAAAACATTCTGGGGAGAAGCCGTCAGAACTGTTGTTGATTTGATCAACCTCTCACCATCGCTTGAAGGAGAAGTTCCAGAGGAAGTCTGGACCGGTCGAAGAGCAACTTATGATCACCTGAGGGTGTTTGGATTCCGAGCTTTCGTACATATCCCCAAAGATGAAAGGGCAAAGCTCGATGCAAAGACAATGGAATGCATCTATCTCGGTTCACCGAAAATCAAGTTTGGGTTCAGACTGTGGGATCCTATCAAGAAGAAGATAGTGAGAAGCCGGGATGTGATTTTTCATGAAGATGAAACACTTCATGACATCTCGAAGTCCCAAGTTCGGGTTACTGTCAGATGTGAAGAACCCGACCCTTCTGTCCGAGGTGAAGAACTCGTTCCTCTTGTGTGAACTGAAGCAGGGGAAGAAACTGAAGATGATGTCATCCAGCAAGAAGCTGATGAAGACCGGGATACCGATGTCCGGGTTGATGACGAGGACCGGGATGAAGATGAAGAACTGGATTCTCAAGCGGCTGAGGAAGAACAACCGAGATACCCCACTAGAGGAAGAAGACCTTCTATTAGGTACCCACCTAATGAATACATAGTCATTGCTGAAGACAGTGAGCCTCAGAGTTATGATGAGGCCATAACGAGCTCAGAAAAAGAAGCGTGGGAGAAGGCAATGCAGGACGAGATGAATTCCCTGCATGAAAACCAGACTTATGAGCTGATCGAGCGACCCAAAGGGAGACGAGCTCTGAAGAACAAGTGGGTGTATAAGATCAAGCAGGAAGAGAACGGGCAAAAGCCGAGATACAAAGCCCGAATATTAGTGAAAGCCTGAAATCCGAAGAAAGGTGTTGATTTTAAAGAAATCTTCTCTCCTGTTGTGAAGATGACCTCGGCCCGAACTATATTAGCTATGGCAGCTAAAATGGACCTCGAGGTAGAACAGATGGATGTGAAGACCGTATTCCTTCACAGTGAGTTGGAGAAGGAGATATATATGGAGCAACCTGAAGGGTTCCGAGCTCCAGGATGCAACGGCATGGTATGCCGGTTAAAGAAGAATCTCTATGGCTTGAAACAAGCACCTCGGCAGTGGTACAAGAAATTTGAAACCTTCACGACTGATCACAAGTTCATGAAAACTGAAGCTGACCATTGCGTATTTGTGAAGAGGTATGAGAACGGAGACTTTCTGATCCTTCTGTTATATGTTGATGACATGCTAATTGTAGGGCAAAGCAAAGAGAAGATTACTGCCTTGAAGAAGGCATTGAGCTCATCCTTCGCTATGAAGGACATCGGCCCTGCAAAGCAGATTCTCGGAATGAAGATCATTCGGGATAAAAAGAAGAAGCTATTGTGGCTAAGTCAAGAGAAGTATGTTGAGAAGATCTTGAAGAGATTCAGCATGGACAAAGCCAAGACAATCAGCACCCTCCTAGCCAGGCACATGAAGTTAAGTAAAAGGCAGTGTCCGAGGTCTGATGAAGACAAAGACGAGATGCTAAAGATTCCGTACCAATCTGTTGTTGGAAGTTTGATGTATGCAATGGTTTGCACTAGACCTGACCTGGCGTATGCAGTTGGTGTAGTGAGCCGGTTTCTATCGAATCCCGGCGAAGATCACTGGGAAGCAGTGAAGTGGATCTTCAGGTACCTTCGAGGTACTACTGATTTATGCCTCCGATTTGGAGAAGGTGAAGCCGGGTTGCAAGGCTACTTGGATGCCAATTTAGGGGGAGATTCCGACTTGAGGAAGTCGACGACAGGATATTTGATGAGATTTGCTGTAGGAGCAGTCTCTTGACAATCAAAATTGCAGAAGTGTGTGGCACTTTCAACGACCAAGGCCAAGTACATTGTCATGACCGAGGCAAGCAAGGAGATGCTGTGGATGAAGAAGTTTCTCATGGAACTCGGCCATAACCAAGAAAAGTACGAGCTGATGTGTGACAACCAAAGTGCAATTCATCTTGCGAAAAACTCGACCTATCACTCCCATACCAAGCATATTGATGTGAGGTATCACTGGATTCGGGATGTGGTGGAAGCTGGATAACTCGCACTTGGCAAAGTGCACATCGACCTGAACTGGTCCGATATGATGACTAAGCCGGTACCAACAAGGAAATTTGAAGATTGCTATGAAGGTGTCGAGTTGATGAACCCGTCACAATGACATTGTCGGGTTGTTGCTAAAGGCAACACAGATGTCAGGTTGTGAACCTGTCATATTTGAAGAAGCCAACACATGGAAGATGTCGAGCTGTTTGATTGTAGAGGTCGGGCTCTTGTTTTGACGCATTGAAGTTGTAGGGGGAGAATTGTTGGATTAGGCCTTTACTCCTTCAATGCTGGCCCAAACCCATTAAGGGTTTTCTAAAACCCTAAACCTAATTCACCTCTTTAAATACATTAGTTGGGGGTGAAAAAAATTAGACCTAGATTTGAGAGCCTCAAGTGACAGTCTTGAGTACCATATTTGAGCAAGCCACCATGCCTACATATTTGAGAGCTTAGAGTAAAAACACTGTGAGCGTTTGAGTGACCACCATTGTTGGAGAGGTTGAGTGTACCACCACCATTGGTGTGTTTTTTGATTCTTTGTAACCGTGATTTGTTATAGTGGATTTTGATATTGGACTAGATCTCGTGAGTTTTTCTTTTCTCACATTGAGAAAGATTTTTTCACGTAAAACAAATTCTGTTGTCTCTCTTACTCCCTTTTGATTTTATTTCACTTCCGCAATTTGATTTGAGGGTCTACGATACCCAACATTATTTAATACAAATCACATGTATCTTTCATTAAAAACAACCTTGTTTAAGTTGAACAAAATCATTATGAATAACAATTTTTCCGTTAAAATAAAAAAGAAGCTTAAAAGAAGCTTTCTATAATGTTTTATCAAACAACTTTTAGCTTAAAAGAAGTTTTTGAGCTAAAAGAAATGAAAATTATCAAGCAACTTCTATTGTATTTTAAAGAATATATTTTAACACTAAATGTGTGGATCAATTAGTGTCGGATTATTCTAACTTAATCACAGTTTTCAAGTTCAAGTCCTAACATGCAAGTGCATTTAATGCTTGGAGAGAAGAGTTTTGTTTACTCATTGTACTTATGCCCAGGTTGACCAAAATTGCCTCCAAATGAAAGATAGATGTGTCATGCGTGTTATATATATAACTTATTTTGAACTATAACTATAATATAACTTTTAGCTACAAAAAATTGAGTCAAACGTACCCGTAGTTTACAGGATTGGATTCCATGACATTGTGATGGGAACTGTAGGATGCGGCTGCTTGGTTCTCAACAGCTAGATTAAAATAGCATATTTCTTATTTTTCTTTTAATCAAAGGATCCTAACCAAAGGTGATTTCGAGATTTTTTTATGTTTTTGATGAAATGATTTTAGGATCTTTATGAATGACATAGCAACCTATTTTTTTATTTATTTTAAATATAGCATATTAAAAGTAGAAGGAGTGTGTGAGCCAGTTGTGAAGAACGCGGGTAGGTGAGGAACGGTCAAAGACTCAATACAATGTAGACTCTTTTCTTTTGGTCTTATGCAATGCAATGGTGACGTTAGTAATACGTAACTTGTTTAATCCTTTTTGTACAAACTAAACTACAAATTACAGCGCTCATGATTCAAACAGCTAGGTAAGATATTCAGAAAATATAAAATTGATCCAATGATTAAAAAAGAATACAAAGAGAAAGAAAAAAGAATAAAAAATAACAAATCCAAATTTCTTTAACAGATATTTCTATCTAAACTAATACATTAACATTTATCGATGATGAAAAAAATGTTCAAATCTACAATGTTCAATTCTACATATGTATTGAGTGTGTTCTGTTCAGCTCAAACAGGTGTGTATTTGTTTCGTCGGTGAAATTGTGACAGTACGAAGCCCAAAACCATTTCACCACAAAAACAAGGATATTTTTGTTTCATATTTGTACCGAGATTGAAACTTCTGTATAAAGGTACTTATAGACACACAAAAGGATCACTTTAGATTTCACACCTCAATAGATTTTTTTAAATCGCATTTTTTTTACTGTACATAATAGCATATATATTTTTTGGCAACTGAAAAGAAAGAAAAGTAAATATTAACGGAAAAGAAAAAAAATCAACAAATATAAATAAAGTAAATATAAATAAGAGAAAACATTCTCTAACACACTTTTTTAAACATTTTTATTATCATGTTATTAGTATAAAATATCTATCAACATTTTCGATGACTAATCTCTATAAGAAAATTTAATTAATTATTTTTAGTGAGATTTTTCTTTTCTTTCCGTCACATTTTTTTTTACGATAGTAAGACTAATAACTTATTAATTTTTTAACAACCTTTTTTATTAGTTAAAAATGGTTTTAAACTATCAAATTTATTAAATCTCATATCTTATTTAATAATTCTCTCTTTTTATTTTAAAATTTTTAACAAATTTTAATTAATAAGAAAAAAATTCTTAGAAAAAGTGTATTAAAAAGTTTATTCTTAATATTCCTTGAAATCTAAAATCAGTTTAGAGCCATTAATTTGTCTTTTTTCATATACACGAGATTGATTGACTTAGTCGCACAGGCAAAACACATCTTTTTTTTTCTTTTTACAAAAAATCGCAGTTAGTAACCATTTTTTTTCTTAAGAAATAATTTGTTTTTGAGTTTGAGGGGTTATGATTTGATAAATTAGGATCTATATCTTTCAAAGTTAGTGGAACTTAAAAAGCTTGTTCTTGTGGTATGTTTAAATGGAACGAAAGAAAACATGGATAACAATGTATTTTTTTAGATTTTTTTGTTGTAATTTAGCATTTTTTTGTTTCCTTCTTTGTAAAAAAATTTCATTTTAATCCTTTTAAAATGTATTTATTTATTTTTTCTTCCTTAAAACGCTTTGAATGACAATAAAATTTTGAACAATAAAAATATGTTATTTAAAATATTTTAATAATGAAACATAAACAAATACATTTTACAAGAACTAAAATAAAAAAATAAATTAAAGAAAGAAAAACGAAAAAAATGCTAAATGACAAAGATAAAAAGTATATTTATTTATTTTTTATTTAGTGGAAGAGAAAGAAAAAAAAATAAAGAGAAAAGTTGATCATTATAGACAAAAAATATTAAAATAATTTCCTCTCAATTTAAATTTAAATTTTTTTTCTTTTCTCTCTCATTTTCTTTCCTTTAGTCCAAAGGGAGGGTTAGAGTCAAGAGAATTTGTTTTCAATAATATTACGCTTAAACAGTTGTTTCTCATAGAAAGAAAAAAATGTTATCACATCTGAAATTGAAGGAACAGATTAAGCTCTTTTCATAAAGACAAAACTGTTAAATATCACATTGGGATTGAGAAGACTTATTGAGAAATTAATAATTAAATTTTTATTAAAAAATGGTCATAATATATTAAAAATATGATAAAATATATTAAAAAAATCATTTTATTTTTCACTATTTTTCTCATGGTAATCATGTTCTGTCAATATCAATTCTATGATTCAAAATGAAGGAATAATTCAGCTGAAATTCTGTAAAATAAAATTGAGCTGAAATTGTATTTATTTTTTTTGGATAAAATATAGTTTTCATTTTTCTATTTTTTTAAAAAAAATTATGATTTGAGTCTCCCTTTTTATAATTGGGATTTTTTGTTTCTCATTTTTTTAAAATCTGTAATTTTAATTATCCTCTTTTTTAATTGAAACATTTTGTCTTTCTACTTTAAAAAAATATGTGATTTTAATTTTTTTGATCAATTTTAAATTTATTAATGTACTTTTTTTAATTATTTTTTAATAAATTAAACTTGTTAGTACTTTTATACTTTTTTTCCTCTCTTCATTATGACACCCTTTTTATACCTTTTTATATTTCTTTAATTCATATGATACCCTTTTTATAGCCAATGATTCATTAGGATTCAAACCCTAAATAACTTGATTAAAGAACACAAATCACTATGTTGTTGGTACAAGTTGGATTATACTCCCTTCGGTCTAGAATATAAACAAAGGGAGTCCCTTATTTTTTGATTTCAAATATAAGTAAATATCAATTACCTATATCTTATTAATAAGACTCTTTCAAAATATCATTCATTTAATCAAATTAAAGACTTTTTTATGTTTAATATCGAGTTCCAATAAAGAATAGTTTTGAAAAATTGTTTGTTTTTTAATTTGAAATGAAACAATATAATGAAATTACTACTTTTTTTAATATTATGAAATATGTCTTTTTTCTCTTCTTATAATCGTGATAAAAAGAAGTATTATTTATCTAAAAATTGTATAATTTGCATTCATTTATTGTCTATTATTTAACCAAATAATTTTTTTATATGATTGATAAAAAAATTGAATTAGCATGTTGTAAAATTATTTTTCTAAATTAATAGAGAAGAATGTGGATGCTGCCATTTTCCAATAAGAATGCAAATTCGGTTTGTTTCCTGCATTAGGGACTCAAACGGTCACTTTTAGCAGCAAACTCTGTTTGGTATCACGGAATTCCTACTCCGCAGGAGGCTGAGGCACTTGCTAGTTGCTATCCTCACAGCAATTCGATGTAATGGTGGAGCAACTAAATTTTTAGTCTATATCAAATTTTAAATTTTAAATAGTATTAAATTTTATTTTTAAGTAATATCAAATTTTATTTTTAATTTTACTTAGTTATATAAGTATATATAATTATTAAAAAAAATTCTCCACCATTCTATAATTACAATTTTTATTTTTTAGATAATGTATGTCTGTAGCTGATTAAGGAGTGACTCCACCACTGATTCGATGGGTCAGTCATCTCCAATTCAGCAACATGATATTTGAAAGTTGAGAAACAAATTGCAAACTCGCTGCTGATAGCATCAACTGCAAGCGGTTTCATCATTCAAATGCTACTTTTATCCTCAGAAGTTGTGCGACAAACGTAGGCTATGTTTGTTTCGAAAAGAGAGAAACAGAATACATAAAAATAAGAGTGATATAATTTGAAAAAGAAAAATAGAATATAAATAAAATAAAATGTTATATTATTTGATTTAAGAGAAATGAAAAAAGTAAGAAATAATATTATAAGTTACAAAATGACACAAATGCCACTCCTTGAACCTCTAAATAAGGGTAAACTTGAATTTTACCAATACGCACAAATTCACGACGGAATTTGCACCATGGGACCCACCAGGCTCAATTTTGGATCTGTCAACAATATACTGTACTAAACACGTGTAGCTCATTTCCGTCGTTGGTCGATTATTTTCATTGCCTGAAGCGAGAAAAGTCTTATTAAATCGGCAAAAGTATCAAGAGGGTAATTTTTTAAAAAAATTTACTACTCGATAAATTTCAAATTCAATAAAAGTAAGTTGTAATAAATATTATTATTTTTAATTTAAAAATTATAATATTTGTTATGAATTTTATTTTTTCATTAAAGTTATAAAATATTTTATAATTTTTATTTATTTTTTTTAAAATTATAACTTTAAAGTAATAATAAAAATTTGTTTTACGACTTTAAAATTATAAAATATAAAAAGAAATTTAGGTCTTGAAAGTTGTAAAAGATATTTTTTGTATGTATATATTTAATAAAATTATAAATAATTTTTTAATTTAATTATTTAATAAATGAATGTATTTTTATTTAATATTTTGATATTTATATTTATATGACTTTATTTAATATATTCTTAATTTTTGGTACATTAATTT
>PYAF01002548.1:895461-924310 GCA_007407185.1 Glycine tomentella
ATAAAATCATATAAAAATATAGAAGATATTAAATATAAAAATATTTTAAATAAAATAATATACTAAAAATTTGGGAAAATATTAAATAAAAGTAATTCATTTATTAAATAATTAAATTAAAAAATTGTTTATAATTTTTATAAAAAATATATATACTTGAGAAACAAATTCTGCTTTATGACTTGAAAGTTGTAAAAAAAATTATGTTTTATGACTTTAAAATCATAAACATAAAGGAAAAAATTTTGACTTTAAAGTCATAAAAAATATTCTTACAACTTTAAAATTATAATTTAAAAAAATTGAAGTCATAAAATATTTTATGATTTCAATTAAAAATAAATAAAATTCGTAGCAGATGTTACTAATTTCGATTCAAAAGTCATAAAATATGTTATGATTTATCCCTATAGGTATTAATTTGAAATTTTTTCCAAATGATAAATTAAAAAAAAATATTACCCCCTTCCGGTACTTTTGCCTATTAAATATTGGAAACTGTTGAATTCGACTTGGAAGTGCGAATTCATTCTGAGTTTAAAATTCATATAAGGAAAAAATTTATAATTAATTTTGGGTCTAATTCTGAATTAAATTAATTTTAAGTAATTTTTATGATAAATCTAAAATTTTGTACTAAATTTTACTATTAACTTAATTTTATAATAAAATATCAAAATATAAATCACATAATTTTAAAATTAATTTTATTAACATCTATCCAAACACATCCAAAATTGAACCAAAACTCATTGTTTGCCAAGAGTATCCAGATGCTTTGTTTTTCAACTCACTTTTGATTTAATACTACTTATATTGGTTTTCTTATTCAAATTAAGTTGATCAACATTGGATGTGAAGTTAATATTACTTCGGAATATGTTTAATTTTATTAAATGGAAAAGATTTTTTTTTCATAATTTTAAAAACTAATAAAACATTATATCTCAATACTTCATATTAACACATTATACATTTATTAAAATATAACTAAATATTACTGTTATAATACATATATATATATAATTATATTTTCATATTATTTAAATTTTCATTAAATATTTTGTAAAATAATATTGCATGTTTCAGTAGTTCCATTTATAAAATATGCATTATAAAAATTACAAAAGAATAAGATTTTATAAAGTTTTACATCTGAGATAAATTTTGTTTTATTAGTTTTTAATTAATATTTTTAAAGCACTCGTTAACTATACTTAATTTATATATACACGAAAATATTTAAGATTAACAACCTTCGCAAAACTTCCTCGAGAAAAAACTTCACAAACCTTTTTCACGAGAGCTAACAATGCCTTTTTTCATTAAAAATACCTTTTTTCAATATTACATTATTTATAATTAATTAAATTTTATTGAAAATCATATAATTTAAATAATAAACTACAACAAAAGATCGCTTATAATTATATATATATATATATATATATATATATATATATATCATTAAAGGAGTAATTTAATATATTTCAATTAAATTTTAAGAATAGAAACTAAAAATTGAATTAAACTGAAATAGAAATATATATTTTTAATTTTCAATTTTCGTGTTATTATATTAAGGGATTTCAGTGTTTTATTTTTAAAATGATATGTATAAATTTTCTTTACAGTATTAATCAATAAAAAAATTCATATATAAACATTAAAATTATTTTATAATAATTATTTTAAAAATTACTCTTAGCATAATTTATAATTAAGTAATAATATTACAGTAAAAAATAATTAAATAATAATAATAATAATAATATAAAAATTAAAACTCTTTTGATATTTTTTATGTGCAAAGGAACAATGCTAACCATGTTAGAATATCTTTAGTGATAGATCTTGAGCAATGATCTAGTGATCTAGAGCTCAAGATCTGATCTTTACTAGATCTTCTAATAAAGGAGCTGAATAGATATTGAGCATGAAGAATGAATTCTTGTATAATACCCTTGAAGATATGCACAGTGCCCAAAAAATAATTATTTTCCTCTCTCTCCTTAATAGCAAATGGCGGTACCAACAGAAGGAGAAAAAAATTGAAAAGGAGGTAGGCATTGTAGAAAAAGAAAGAAAATAAAATAGACAAAAAAAAGAAGAAAAAAAAGAGATACTAGCGAATGGGAAAGGGAGGGGGTGGGTTGTGTAGGAGGGGGAGGGGAACGGGGTGGATCGCGACTGAGGGAAAGGGGAAAGGGGACCGCGACGGAGGGGAAGGGGAAGGGGGATCACAACTGGGAGGAATGTGAAGGTGGAGGGCCGCGGCGGAGTGAGACCCAAACCCGTGAGTACCTGTCCTAATCCACCCCGATTTTAACGGGAAAAAATCAAGTTTATTGGGTTCGAGTTTGGGTTCGGGTTTTCCCTAATAGTCAAAAGCGGGGCGGGACGAGTATGGGATTACTGATATTCGCCCCGCACCTGCCCTGTAATAAATAGTATTAAAAAATAAAAAAAAAGATATATTATTTTGTAATTTTTTAATGGAATTGATTGGTTTTGTTTTGTTATTTTTAAATTCTGATCCTATATTTTGAATGTGAGTTTGTTATTATTTTTTTTGTTACGTAATTAGTCTTTTCATCCTATTTTTCAATAAAAAAAGATATATTATTTTTTAATTTTTTTATTTTACCTTACTCAAAATGTGGATTTGTTAATGTGACATTACCTTACTCAAAATATGATATTCAAACAAAAATGTATGACCATTAAATTAAACCTTACAAAAAAATGAGATTCAAATTAATTTTGTGACTACCTAATATTGTTACAATAGAAATTTCAGAACAACAAATATATTATGCTTATTAATTATGTTTGTTTAAACTTATACTTGCTTTCCTAATTTTTTAAAAGTTTATTGTAATTTTATACTTGTAATAATTAAAAAGGAAAGATAAAAAGTAAATTATATTTTAGGTAGAATGGTGACAAATTTATCCTTAAATACGTAGAGTGCTTATAAATTCGTCCATAAATGTGTTACATAAGATCTTTCAATTAACAATAACGACATAAGTTAATGGATGAATGAATTTGTTACACTTTTTCACTTTGGAGACAAAAGTTTGAATTTCATCTTTCAAAAATAAATTTATCAGTATTCTTACATATTTAAAAAAATAATTCAAAAATAAAAATAAGTATTTACCCTAAAATTTATATGTGATGTTTGTTTTCCTTACATATGGTCCCCACGTGACTCTACTTGCCATGTCATGTGGGCCCATTACCACCCCGTCCTAATTTCCAAACATTACGAAACTCTTGTCCATGTAGAAATTTTAAACTAAAACCAAAAAGTACTAAAAAAAACTCCATTATCATTCCTTGAAACTTTAACAACAGACAGGTCAATTCGTAAGAATTCAATCTTAATTTTAAAACATTTCACATCAATTATTTTTAAAGTCTAATACACCATGCACTTATGAATTAATATAAGAATATAAATATATACACATGCTGAGTCTGTTTAACTTTACAATAAAGTTATTTTTGAATATGATTTTTTAATTAATCAAGAGTATACATTGTTATATTAATAATACATGTCTTTTTAAGAGATTATAAGAAAGAAACAATCCTAATCAAATTAAGTAACAAAAAAGTTTCTCTTAAATATTGAATGCAGTTACATAACTATTACTCTAACTGGAATAATTATGTAACATTTGATTCACTCATATTTTTTATCAATTGGTGTATGACTGTGTGTTTCTTAATTAAAAATTAATAACCTAATTACAATTTCTTTTAATTTAAGGCTTAATTAAAATTTCCAAATTTTTCAGGCCTTCAGAGTTTAGGGTCTACTTATGTGTCAAACCATTTAAAAAAGACATTTTTAAAATTAAAAAACAAAAAGAAAAAAAGCCAGGAAGAAAAACGCGTTTTGCGAAGACGACACAGTTGTGTTGAGTCCGAGTCTTGTTCCTCCGTCTTCTCCATCGATTCCATCGTCTTTTCCCCCCTCAACACCAAACAAAATCAAATTAGGGTTTTCAGAAAAACCCTTTCTTTTCTTCTCTTCAACTTCACTCCACAAACGGGGAACAAGGGTTTTGGGTCTCAGTTCAATTCAATTTTCTTCCACTGTGAGATGTTTTCTTCTTCTTCCTCTTCTCATAGCAGTTCGGTGATCAAATGGAATTCTCTCGCGCAATTTCTCATCCTCGTTTTCTTCCTCTTCTTCGCGTCGCAAAACGACGCCGTTTCGGACAAATCCGTGCTCCTTCGCCTGAAGGCCTCGTTCTCCGACCCCGCCGGCGTCCTCTCCACGTGGACCTCCGCCGCCGCCGCTGACTCCAGCCACTGTTCCTTCTCCGGTGTCCTCTGCGACTTGAACTCCCGAGTCGTCGCCGTCAACGTCACCGGCGCCGGCGGCAACAACCGAACCTCGCACCCGTGCTCAAATTTCTCCCAATTCCCTCTCTACGGCTTCGGAATTCGGCGAACCTGTTCCGGTAGCAAAGGTTCTCTCTTCGGAAATGTTTCTTCTCTGAGTTTCATCGCCGAGCTCACGGAGCTTAGGGTTTTGTCTCTCCCCTTCAACTCGTTGGAGGGTGAAATCCCCGAAGCGATTTGGGGCATGGAGAACCTCGAGGTTCTCGATTTAGAAGGGAATTTGATTAGTGGCTATCTTCCCTTGAGAGTCGATGGCTTGAAGAATTTGAGGGTTTTGAATCTTGGGTTTAATAGGATTGTTGGAGAGATACCTAATTCAATTGGGTTTCTTGAGAGATTGGAGATTTTGAATTTGGCTGGTAATGAATTGAATGGTTCTGTTCCTGGTTTTTTAGGGAGGCTTAGAGGGGTGTATCTGTCTTTTAATCAGTTAAGTGGGGTTATTCCCAGAGAGATTGGGGAGATTTGTGGGAAGCTTGAGCATTTGGATTTGTCTTCGAATTCGATGGTTCGAGCGATTCCGGGGAGTTTGGGGAATTGTGGGAGGTTGAAGACGCTGTTGTTGTATTCCAATTTGTTGGAAGAGGGTATTCCGGGTGAGCTAGGGAGCCTCAAGAGCCTTGAGGTGTTGGATGTTTCCAGGAACACTCTCAGCAGGTCTGTGCCGAGGGAGCTTGGGAATTGCTTGGAGTTGAGGGTTCTCGTGCTGTCAAATCTATTCAATCCACGAGGGGATGTTGCTGATGGTGATTTGGGGAAGTTGGGGTCTGTGAATGATCAGTTGAATTATTTTGAAGGGGCAATGCCAACGGAAGTTTTGTCGCTTCCGAAGTTGAGGATATTGTGGGCTCCCATGGTGAATTTGGAAGGCGGTTTACAGAGAAGTTGGGGCGGTTGTCAGAGCTTGGAGATGGTGAATTTGGCTCAGAATTTTTTCAGTGGGAAGTTTCCAAACCAGCTTGGTGTTTGCAAGAAGCTGCATTTTGTTGATTTAAGCGCCAACAATCTCACTGGGGAGCTTTCTGAGGAACTTCATGTTCCCTGTATGAGTGTGTTTGATGTTAGTGGCAACATGTTATCTGGTTCAGTTCCTGATTTCTCCGACAATGCTTGTCCCCCTGTTCCTTCCTGGAATGGCAATATGTTTGCAGATGGCGATGTATCCCTGCCATATGCATCCTTTTTTATGTCAAAGGTTCGTGAGAGATCACTTTTCACATCAATGGAGGGAGTTGGTACTTCTGTTGTTCACAACTTTGGGCAAAACAGCTTTACTGGCATTCAGTCATTGCCAATAGCACGTGACAGGCTGGGGAAGAAGAGCAGTTACACGTTTCTTGTTGGTGAAAATAATCTTACAGGACCTTTTCCTACTTTTTTATTTGAGAAATGTGATGAATTAGAAGCACTGCTTTTAAATGTCAGTTATAATAGGATATCTGGTCAGATTCCTTCCAATTTTGGTGGAATATGCAGATCATTGAAATTCTTAGATGCATCTGGAAATGAACTTGCAGGACCGATTCCCCTTGATTTAGGGAATTTGGTCTCTCTTGTATCTCTGAACCTCAGTTGGAATCAGTTACAAGGCCAGATTCCCACCAGCCTTGGCCAGATGAAGAATCTGAAGTTTCTTTCTTTCGCTGGTAATAAGTTAAATGGTTTAATTCCTACCAGCCTGGGGCAGTTGTACTCTTTGGAAGTCTTGGACCTTTCGTCAAACTCTCTTACTGGTGTGATTCCCAAGGCTATTGAGAGCATGAGAAATCTGACCGATGTTTTGCTCAACAACAACAATCTTTCTGGTCACATTCCTGATGGTTTGGCACATGTCGCTACACTCGCAGCATTCAATGTGTCTTTCAACAACTTATCTGGATCCTTGCCTTCAAATAGTGGCTTGATTAAATGCAGCAGTGCTGTTGGGAATCCGTTTCTAAGTTCCTGCCATGGAGTTTCTCTGAGTGTGCCATCAGTGAATCAACCAGGGCCACCTGATGGCAACTCGTATAATACGGCAACAGCTCAAGCTAATGACAAGAAGAGTGGGAATGGCTTCAGTTCTATTGAAATAGCATCTATAACTTCAGCTTCAGCCATTGTTTCGGTTCTTATAGCCTTGATTGTTCTATTTTTTTACACTCGGAAGTGGAAGCCAAGGTCCAGGGTTGTTGGTTCTATAAGAAAAGAAGTTACAGTGTTTACTGATATTGGGGTCCCGTTGACGTTTGAAACGGTAGTCCAAGCCACAGGAAACTTCAATGCAGGCAACTGTATTGGCAATGGAGGTTTTGGCGCAACATACAAGGCAGAGATATCACCCGGAATCCCTGTGGCAGTTAAACGACTCGCGGTTGGACGTTTCCAAGGTGTTCAACAATTCCATGCCGAGATCAAGACCCTTGGGAGACTTCATCATCCAAATCTCGTCACTCTGATTGGTTATCATGCTTGTGAAACAGAGATGTTTCTCATATACAACTATTTGTCAGGTGGTAATCTCGAAAAGTTTATCCAGGAGAGGTCCACAAGGGCTGTGGATTGGAAAATTCTTTACAAGATCGCATTGGACATAGCCCGTGCACTTGCCTATCTGCATGATACGTGTGTTCCCCGTGTTCTTCACCGCGATGTCAAACCCAGCAACATCTTGTTGGATGATGATTTCAACGCTTATCTATCTGACTTTGGATTGGCTAGACTTCTGGGGACTTCAGAGACACATGCTACAACTGGTGTGGCCGGAACATTCGGCTATGTTGCTCCCGAATATGCCATGACGTGCCGTGTTTCTGATAAGGCTGATGTGTACAGCTATGGTGTGGTGCTTCTGGAGTTGCTCTCAGACAAGAAGGCATTGGACCCTTCATTTTCGTCTTATGGAAATGGTTTCAACATAGTGGCATGGGCATGCATGCTACTGAAGCAAGGAAGGGCAAAGGAGTTCTTCACTGCTGGGTTATGGGAAGCAGGACCTGGAGATGCTTTGGTAGACGTGCTTCACTTAGCAGTTGTGTGTACTGTTGACTCTCTCTCTACCAGACCTACAATGAAACAGGTTGTAAGAAGGCTTAAGCAACTTCAAGTTCAACCCCCATCATGCTAGCCCCTTGTGTGGCTGTGTTCCTTTAACATTAATAATCTTAGAAATGTTCCCATTGGAATTTGTAATCTGTAATTTAGCATTTTTGTGGATTTAGGTTGAGTTCCCAATTTGTACTTATTCCCCTCCTTGTACATTTTTATATAGTTGTATTGTATCCCCAATTTTCCATGCTCTTTTCTTGATAAGGTATTATTTAGGTTTGGGACCTTGGTGTTGATTCTGTAGAAGAATGCAGATATTGGATTTCCCCTTCATACACGTGTATTCCATGTCTATTTGTTCAGTAAAATTGAAGAATAGAATCTGTTTTTTTGATTATTTTTTTTGTACAGTTCTGCTAAATTTATTTGAGTAATTGGATTAAAATTTTAAAAGATTATTTTAGTATAAAAAAATCATGTGGATTTAAAAAGATTACAATAGAAATATTATGATTATTCATATTTTTTAAAAGTTTTTTTATGATAGTTTAAATTTTAATAAATTTATATAAAGAATTTAAAGTATTTGAAAGAATTTTATAAGATTTGAAAGTAATTTTCTTAAATTTTGAAATACATATTTAAAATTACAAGAGTTAGAAAAAGTAATAATAAAAAGGATTAAATTTGGATAAAAAAAAGTAAAATCAATATAATTTTTTTAATTTTTTAATAGTTAAATTGATTTTAGTTTTATGTTCTTTTATATTAGTCTTTCATGCATTAATATGTTTTCATTTTTGTTTTTGGATTTGAATAAATTTAAAATTATAAACTGATTTTTTGATTTTTTTTTATTACAATGATTCCATATATATGTCCCCCTTTTTCTTTTTACAGCACAATTTTCGTTATAACTAATCTATTTGTGTACCAAATAAATTATTGTCGGCTCAAAATCATGTTCTTACATGATAAAACTCATTGATTACTTGAGTAATAGATCTTAAATTAAGATCTTAGACTATTTTTTGGTAAATAGTGTCACATAGAATTAAAGATTCCTCAAGATCTCTTCAATTTTTTTCTTTAACGATAGATTTCATTTTGAGATCTTAAGGAGAGAGAAAAAGGAAGAAAATTTATTCTTTTTGAACAATGTGTTAAGAGATCTTCCACAAGAACTCATCTTTCATGTTGGAGATCTCTTCAATTCCTTTATTAGAAGATATAACCAAAAATTGAATATATAAAAAATCAAATGAATAAAAAAATTTAATTTTTTATTAGATTGGATTTTTCATGTTTATATTTTTATTTCTTATATATTTATAAAATTATTACATAACTTATAGTTATATAATGATATATAAATAAAATATTTAATATTTTAAATTATTTTTTATTATATTTATTATATATCTTATCATTATTTAATACTTTCTAAAAAAAATGACTAAAATAAAAAACTGATCCAATTTCAACCACTTTAAATTGCATCATATCGTATTAAAGTTTTAAACAAAATCAATTGCAGGATGGATTAAAACAACCAAAGTGATTGGATCGAGTGTTTTTTGGTTAAAAATTTATCCAATCCAAGCTGTGAACATCCGTACAACACATGTCATCCAACATGTTTCTTCCAATGTTTTTGGTCCTATTTGATGGTGATTTAACTTTAATTTTTAACCATGTCAAATAACTTTACATGTTTTATATAATCAATTTCAACCTAATAAGATAAGAACTTTATTGTTATTGTTTATAAAAATTAAGGCTCAAATACAATTTTAATCCTTATAATACTTAATTTTGATTTTAATTCGTATCCTGAGTTGAATCCCTATATTTCCTTTCCATTATTAAGAATTAGTCCCTATTTTGAGTCCCTTCTATGATGGCCCTAATAATTGTTTGAGTTGGCTGACAATTGCATATGTGGAGCTTACATGGCTATATAATGTATTGTCAACATGACATTTACTTTACATGTCAAACTTGTTTTCTTATATAAGCATCGCTAGTATCCATCTGTTGAACCAGAGTAATCTGAAACATGTAACTTCAGATTATCTTTAAGGACTTATATACCAAGTTACCAACTACGCAAGGTTTTTGGAATTATGTTTGTCTTGACTTTTTTGATAAAACAAAAATATTTTTTTTTTTGTTTAAACTTAATAACTCAGAGAAGAAGAGAAATAGAAAAGGATAAAAGTTAAGGAATAGAGTGATGAAATAAACGTGAGAGACAAAAAAAAAAAAAAAAAAAAAAAAGGTTGCAAAACTAATGTTAGAAGCTATGGTTTGAGACCCACTGCATGCAGAAGCAAGGTCACAAATGATCACTAGCTCTAGCAAAACTCGGTTGGCTTACCAAAAATCTAGTGGCTGTGGACGGTTGATGACATACTATGCTCTCTAGGATAGATTATGATGGGTATCAGAAATCTAAGATGAGATGGTATGAGGAAAAATACAAGTGACACTAACATAGTGTAGCCTCATACCATAGAGCTCCAAATATAGAAGAAAAGTACCATAGAATAACATTGTGTAATTGATTGAATATTATGAGATACAACAAACACTGTATATAATCTCTATTTATAGAGCTTATTTGATTGACAAATATTACTAACAAACTAATAACAACCCACTAATATTCCTAATAAACAAATTACTCTGACATATGATGCACAAAAAAATATAAAATACATTATGTGTAAGAAACATATTTAGAAATGTATAAAAATTCAAAAACATGATAATTATATAATTGTAATTATACAAATCGAAATTAAAAAATACTTATTGGACGACATTAGTAAAAAAAAAATATAAATCATTGTTATCATACATTACTTTATATTATATACATATAAGATCAACACTATCAAACTCATTCCTTTCTTGAAATCATAATTCTTCATAAAGAAAACAATTTTCATATTTGGTTCATCAAGTGACAATATCTCTATGTTTTTATAGAATGCACTTATGCGTTTGGTGTAAATGTACAAGAGTATCTGTAACTAGTGAGACAAATTGAGTTATCAGTGATTTATAGTTTTGATTCTTTTAGATATTTAACATACGATAAAATTTCACTTCAGGGCACAGAAAAGAAAGAGCTTTGCTCGGTGGGTCTTACTGCGTTGACAAATGCCTCCTTTCTCTTCGAAGAAGTGGGAGAGGCAGGATTCGACCCACTTAGAAATATATAACTATAAAAATAATCATAACGAAAATAATATCCTTATATTATAAAATAAGTTTTGACAAAATTATAGGATAAAACATGAAATTTCTCATTAATTTTTTTTCAAAACCAAACGGATATACTGGAAGTAAGGTAAAGAACGAACAGGTAAACCAACACGTGGCAAGAAGATCAATTAGGTAAATTCAAGTCTGAATATATTCTTTAATATATATATTTTCAATATATTTTTTATTGATTTAAATTTAATAAAGCGTCAAAATTTTGTAACGATTCTCTTCTTTATTTTATACAGTAATTTAATAAATTTTAATTATTTAAAGAGTATATTCAAAAATATATCACTAACACTCCTTATTTTAAATATATGTACTTATAATATTTATTTTATACATAACATGAAACAGATAATTATTTAATATTTGGTTATTTTTAATTGTTAAATAATTTGTAGAGTTCTTTTTGTTGTCTATTCTGTTTATTTTTATATCTTTTCATGTTTAATATTTATTATTTTTAAAAATAAAATAAATCTCAATGAATATTTTTTAATCATAAATTTTAAATGAAATTCTAATTTATTTATAAAATGATTTTTAATGTATAAATAGTTATATTTTATTAATTTATTAATTTACAAAAAAAAGGGTACAGATGTGTCCTCTTAAAAAAAATTTCAAATCAATCACGGTCAAGGCAATTACTTGGGCAATAAAACAAGCACCACGTGTTCAAACTACGTATATATGACTTTCGACAAAAGAACCTAAATAATATAATTTAAATAAAAAATTATCGATTTGGGATTGTCTGAAAATTATTTATCAATCTGTGGCAATTGGTCATGTTCAAAATTAGACATGACCACTCACGCCCAGATTCAGGTGTGACTGGTCACGTCCAATTTTGGATGTGACTAAATCCGTCGCTAAATCCATCGTTAAATCGGTCGCTAATAGATTTTGCGACGAAATATTTAGTTTTTTTTGGTTTTATTGTTTGCGACCAAAATATTCCGTCGCAAAAATTGTTAGCGACTGAAATAAAAATCAAAATTGGCATGTTCTAATTTTTGATGTAAAATATCATTTAATATTATTTATTGTTATTTTTATTTAATTTGAAAGTATTTTTAGACTGATCTTCATCATAGATATGATATTTTTTACTTTTTTTTAATATTGTTTTATTTAGTATATTTTTTTAATTTTATATGATTTTATTTAATATATTTTGAATTTTTGGTATATATAATTTTTAATATATTATTTTATTTAATATAATTTGTAAATTTTTATATGATTTTGTTCAATATTTTTTGGATTTTGTATATATAACCAATTTTTAATATAATATTTTATTTAATAAAAATTTTCAATTTGAAAAAATTGAAAATTTTTATTTTTTGATACTACTCATTTTTTCTAAATTTTTGTAAATAATTTTTTAATATAGAAAGCATTTTAAATAGAATACTATATTTTGATACTTCTCATTTTTTATATCGAGACTACCCCCATTAACACATTATTCTCATTCCTCTCATCATCTCTTTCATCCTCTCATAATTTGATAATTCTCTTTCAAAAAAAGTAGAAGACAATTCCCCTTTTCTCTTTTTGTCCCAGTCAAAAGCACAAAGTCGACTAACTCGTCATCGAAACTACACCGAAACTCAGGCTTTCTGTCAATCGGTGACTCAATTGTATAAAATTAGTGTGGTCAAAACATATACATCCAAGCGAGAAAGGGAATTAGAAAGGATCGTCCATCTTTCATGGTGAATGATCAATTGTGCAAGTAAGTTGGTCACCATCTTTATCTCTCTGGGTAAGCGCAATGCAATTCTTTGCATTTCAATTTGATTCACTTTGTCTCACGCAGTTCCACTCCTATTTCTAGAGTTCTGCAATGTTTCACCGCTCCAAGTGCGCTTTGGAATTAATGGGGTGCTACAATTCCGATTATTGTGTGGTGAGTGCACTTTGGGATGAGTGAAACGAGTGGTAAAGTGTGGAATGAGTACGGAAAAGTTAGGAATGAATGTGCTTTGGGATAAATGTGGTTATTATATAAAAAATCCAAAAAATATTAAACAAAACCATATAAAAATTTAGAATATCGAAAAAAGTTCAACGACGTACGATATGTCATTCAAATGGTCTAACTTTTGATAGAAATGTCCGATCGAGGTGTACGATATGTCGAAATGCTCGAAATTAATAGAAGTAATTAAAAAAATAAAAAATAGCATGTAATTAACTGACTAAATAATTAAAAAAGTAGAAAACAAGAAAATTTTTAGATGTTCGAAGATTAAATCGCAATTTTGAGGCACTTAGAGGCCTTTTTTGGGAAAATTTTTGACCAAGTCCTCTTTAGAAACTTGTCAGCGGCTTCTCCTCTCAATTTTGAGCATGTGGCCACCGATTTCACCTCAATCGGACATTCCAATCAAAAGTTATGATCGTTCGAAATTTATATACACATCTAATTAATAGAGAGAATATATTTTTCATTATTTAAATTATGTATTATAAGAATAGATATTTTGTTAAATATTTTTAAATCTATCTATAATATATTTTTATTAATTTTCATTTATTATAAATACATTAATTAATTTTATATTTTAAGATATTAATATTAAAAAAATTATTTATTTTTAAATATTCTGTTTTTACAACAATGTTTTATAGGATGTATTTTTATTTTATGATATTAATTATTAAGTAATATACATGAGCTTAAATTATTTTAAGTATTGTATATTTAAAAGTAAAATGTTAAAATTTTACTTTAAACGCATTGAAATTTTTATTTTATTTTCTCAATATTTACTTACTTCACACTATTTTTTAGTTCATAATTCCTAATTCATTTTTTATAAAAAAATTATAATTTAAAATATTTTATAGTTTTGTTCACCAATTAGTATATGTATCATGTATGACACATGAGAGTTGAATTTAGTTCTAATTGAAAAATATAGTTAAAAATTGGCTTAAATATTTTTATCATTCATTTTCAATTTACTATTTGAAATTCATTTTTGGTCATCTGTCTACGTGAAATTTTTTTATGTTTCAATATTGTACATGTAGTTAGTCTCATTCTGTTAAGTGATGATGTGGTAGACAAACTGTCACGTCATCAAGCTTAATCACTAACACATCGATGCCAACTCATTTTTTATTATTTAATTATTCAAAAAATTCAATTCTCCTTCTTCCCTTTCCCTTCTCCTTCTTCCACATCAAGCCTAAATCCTCGTTCCTTAGCAACTTCTCCAATTCTCCTTTCCTTTTTGTGATTTACGTTGGAATGGTCTTTATACAAAAGTTATTGGGCTTAAGTGTACGGCAAGGGCCCAAGAAACCTAGGTTTAGGTTTCTTAATCTCCTATATAATAATCCTATTTGCTCTAGACAAAGACAAGAGTTGTCATATCTCTGAAATAGAAAAGTGTCCACACACTTTTCCTCTCCGTTATTCGAGAATAGCACCAAAGATTTGTCATTCGTAGCCGATTGAGGAGGCTAAGAGAGGACTCACCAAAGATAAAGGAGGATATTGCGTTCACGCTTCAAGAGGTAATTATCTCCCATTGATTAGAAAGACGAGGATGATCTTATAACATTCAAATGTACTAGGTCCAACATGCTTCCGCAGATTCTATGGAATCCTTCAATTTACACAGTCCTCGTCCTCACTGCCGGTGCCTGGCATCGTCACCCTCGTACGTTGTTTACACAAGCTTAGCTTCTCCCTCTTCGTGTTTCTGCACCGCACCGGAGAAATCACTCTCCCTCACACGACCAAACAGATTTCGATGGAGAAACCGCTCTTAGCCTCGCGTAGTGGATTAGAGGTTTCTAACGAAGCAGCGACAACGTCAATGCAGAAGGGTTATGGAATGTTTTTTAAACCATGTATTTGTCTGTTCTTTGATTTATTTTCTCACCTTTTCTATAACACCCCGTACGTATCCTATGTATTAACAATTACTTAATTAGATTAACGCGATAAATAATTTAAACAACAGAAGCGTTTTTCCTTTTAAAATCATATTTTTTAATTCATTATGTATGGTACGTAACAACAATAATATACGAATTTCAATACACTATAGCCAGCCTCATCTATCCTAATAACATAAGGAACGACAGATACATCAACAATATCTATACAGATATATCAGGAGAAATAAAAACCACATATCTCAATATGGGTATAACATATATACATCATCTCAACCGCTACTGTGACGATACAAAAGAATAGGCATCCATTGTCATGATCTCACAGATCACATCCTCACACGAGGGCATACAAAACATGTAGTGTCTATACAACATAAACATAAACAGAGTCAATCATATGTGTACACACACATCTTCCCTCGCAGGGGTACAAAATACATCAAAACAAAAAGTAAGGAGCCACGAAGCTTTCAACACACTGCCAACGCAGCTACACAAAATCTGTCTCTACTGTGGCCTCCCACCCTTAGACCTATCATCTCTGCTAGATGAATCAACTGCAAAAATATAATCCCCACACGGGGTGAGATACAAACTCAGTAAGCTTAGGGCTCTTGGAGGCTTCTCCTCCCCCTAGCTCACTTCCATGATACATAACATCAAAGGCATCACAATTAATCGGCCACCTGGCCCTCACAACAATACATAGCCATCATCTAGCTCTAATGTATATCCATGGTACTACGCCCGCCACAAGATGCATCATCATTAGCATCTGGGACTCTTAGTCCCCAGTGTGAGACCGGAACTCACACCCGTGCCATCCCATCGGGAGCTACCCCTTTACACATGGATGCACGTATATGACACCTCCGAGAATAGGCTTCAACCGCGACGGGACCACCTATCTCTTGGTCTTAAGGGATCATCATCACCCTTTACGTGAGCAAACCAAACTAGGAGATGCGCTCTACTCCTAGGGAGGTTCATATCTATCTAACTGGCCAGAAGATCTATTCGACAGGTAACCATACACACAAAGCATAGAATCATGCATACATATTATCATGAGGAAACTGTAACAACCAATTCAATGCACATGCATCATGTATGCAACCATCACTCCCTCGGAGTATGGTGGATCACAGACAGTGGGAAACATTCCCCAAGAGCAAAGAGCTTACCTGGCAACGCAGTGCTCTGTTGTCCAAACCTAGAACTGTGGTCTATGCCACTGACACCCTCGATGTCACGCCCTATACAAAGGCACACAAGCAAAATCAATAACCAACATAACCTTACAAGGCATTAAGTACATAATAACGATTCTCAACCGTTAGAATGAACAAAAACATCATTCGTTTCCATTGAAACCTCTTAGTCCTCTATCTTAAGGATATTGAAACTAACCACCTAATAGTCAACTAACAGACCCTCAGTAGGATCTATCTTGGCCTAACCAAGTCGCTAGAGCCTCTCAAAAAATCTTCATTAACCAATACAAAGAATTCAACACTATACAGGCCCAAAACTCAAGGATTAACAATGTGGCTAAAACGGTTACTTCAACACAATTTCACCGTTTATATAGCCTCCCGAGCACATATTGTACAAGCATCAAGGCTTATGCATGACCTACAATCACCAACCTAACCAACATTCTTCCTACACATGCATTTCTCAGGGCCAAGAAAATCCAAAGTCCATAAAATCAATATTTCAAAGCTAATCCTTCATCACAACAATATCCTAAACATACTTTTCTAAAGGACTCAAGCCTAATTTCAACTCTAACTGAAAAGGGTCACTATTCACCTCAAGAACAATTTCACAAATCAAACGGTGAAACTTGAGTTTCTTTCCTCTAAATAGTCAAGGAATGCTAGAGGATCACTTCTCCAAGCGTGGGTGTCCGTAAATCGTCTCCTTTCCCCGCCAAACTCAAGATTTGTGAAGTTCCCTAGAGAATGCGATCTCTCCATTTGAAGGTTTTTAGGGAAAAGTGACGAAGGATTCTAGCTCATAGGATGATTCCCTACAAGTTTCATGTTAGGAGGGAAGTGTTTAGATGAAGATTGGAGAAAATATGGAGCTTCCCTAGTGCTCTAATGGCAGAAAAGGTCCAGAGGAAGAAGAAGGAAGGGTTTTGGCCCCCCAAAAACACATAAATGACCTTTTATAGTGGCCCTGTTAGAGTTCCTGCGCTGATCGCGCCAAACTCTAGCTAACAGCGCCACATTCTAGAGGAAATTGGCTTCCTGGAGCACCTCTGGTGCTATCGACGCCAACTCCCAGTGGATCTGGCACTACTGGCGCCATCTTCCAGTGAGAAATGGCCTTCTGCGCCAATCTCGCGCTAACTGCGCCATATTCCAGCCGTCACTAATTTCGTTGCTAATTCTGTCGCTAACGCTTTTGCGATAGAATATTGTAAATTTAAACTTCTCTTTCTTTCTTTTTCTTTTATTTATATAGCCTTGGTTATTATATTCACCCCACCTTTTAAGAACTTTGTCCGCAAAATTCAAAACCATACCTGTCAAGCAACTCGAGATATAGCTGCAAAAGCTCCTGCTTCCGCTCCTAAGTCGCCTCCTCAAATGTCCTCCCTTCCCATTGTACCTTAACTATGGGAATGATCCTACTTCGAATCATTATCAACCTTGGTCTCTTCCATGATAGCTCATTTCCATGATACATAACATCAAAGGCATCACAACCAATCGGCCACCTAGCCCTCACAACAATACATAGCCATCATCTAGCTCTAATGTATATCCGTGATACTACGCCCGCCACAAGATGCATCATCATCAGCATATGGGACTCTCAGTCCCCAGTGTGAGACCGAAACTCACATTTGTGCCATCCCATTAGAGCTATCCCTTTACACATGGATGCACGTATATGACACCTCCGAGAATAGGCTTCAACCGCGACGGGACCACCAATCTCTTGGTCTTAAGGGATCATCATCACTCTTTACGTGAGCAAACCAAACTTGGAGTTGCGCTCTACTCCTAGGGAGGTCCATATCTATCTAACTGGCCAGAAGATCTATTCAACAGGTAACCATACACACAAAGCATAGAATCATGCATACATATTATCATGAGGAAACTGTAACAACCAATTCAATGCACATGCATCATGTATGCAACCATCACTCCCTCGGAGTATGGTGGATCACAGACAGTGGGAAACATTCCCCAAGAGCAAAGAGCTTACCTGGCAACGCAGTGTTCTGTTGTCCAAACCCAAAACTGTGGTCTACGCCACTGACACCCTCGGTGTCATGCCCTATACAAAGGCACGCAAGCAAAATCAATAACCAACATAACCGTACAAGGCATTAAGTACATAGTAACGGTTCTCAATCGTTAGAATGAAGAGAAACATCATTCGTTTCCATTGAAACCTCTTAGTCCTCTATCTTAAGGATATCGGAACTAACCACCTAATAGTCAACTCACAGACCCTCAGTAGGATCTATCTCGGCCTAACCAAGTCGCTAGAGTCTCCCAAAAACTCTTCATTAACCAATATAGAGAATTCAACACTATACAGGCCCAAAACTCAAGGATTAACAATGTGGCTAAAACGGTTACTTCAACACAATTTCACCGTTTATATAGCCTCCCGAGCACATATTGTACATGCATCAAGGCTCATGCATGACCTACAATCACCAACTTAACCAACATTCTTCCTACACATGTACTTCTCAGAGCCAAAAAAATCCAAAGTCCATAAAATCAATATTTCAAAGCTAATCCTTCATCACAACAACCTCCTAAACATACTTTTCTAAATGACCCAAGCCTAATTCCAACTCTAACTGAAAAGGGTCACTATTCACCTCAAGAACAATTTCACAAATCAAACGGTAAAACTTGAGTTTCTTACCTCTAAACAGTCAAGGAATGCTAAAGGATCACTTCTCCAAGTGTGGGTGTCCATAAATCGCCTCATTTCCTTGCAAAACTCAAGATTTGTGAAGTTCCTTAGAGAATGCGATCTCTCCGTTTGAAGGTTTTTAGGGAAAAGTGATGAAGGATTCTAGCTCATAGGATGATTCCCTACAAGTTTAATGTTGGGAGGGAAGCGTTTAGATGAAGATTTGTGAAGATATGGAGCTTCCCTAGTGCTCTAATGGCGGAAAAGGTCCACGGGAAGAAGAAGGAAGGGTTTTGGCCCCCAAAAACGCGTAAATGACCTTTTATAGTGGCCCTGTTAGAGTTCCCGCGCTGATCGCGCCAAACTCACGCTAATGGCACCACATTCCAGAGGAAATTGGCTTCCTGGAGCACTTTTAGCGCTACCGGCGCCAACTCCCAGTGCATCTCTTGCGCTACTGGCGCCATCTTCCAGTGAGAAATGACCTTCTGCTGCAATCCCACGCTAACAGCGTTAGATTTCAGCAGTCGCTAATTCCGTCGCTAATTACGTCGTTAACGCTTTTGCGACAGAATATTGAAAATTTAAACTTCTCTTTCTTTCTTTTTCTTTTATTTATATGGCCTTGGTTATTATATTTTCATGAAAGTTCATGCATTCCACCTATTTGTTCAAATTCTTGTGCCAATCATTTTCCTAACTATGTTCATTTAGGCTTGTAGTTGGGTTGTTGTTTGATGCATACCATTTTTCAATTGTTATGGTTCCCATTTATGTGAACACATTCTTTGAAATCTTATATTCCCAATAGGATCAACTTCTTGAAATTTGGTTCTGCATCTACCAAATTGAGGAGGCTTGCTACTGAGAAGGACCAGATTTTGCTAATCGTGCCTTGTTTGGGTTCTATTGGGTTAAGAGAGCGCTTCAATGGTATGTGAAGGGAAGGAGAAGAAGAAGAACTGAATTTTTTAAATAATTTAAATAATAAAACAAATGATGTGCTACTCATGTGTTAGTCATTAAGCTTGATGACGTGACACTCTGTCTACCACATCATCACTTAACAAAATCAGACTAACAAAAAGTACTACATTGAAACATAAATTATGTAGATGACCAAAAGTGAATTTCAGATAATAAATTAAAAATGACTTATTTTCCAAGTATGGAAAACATATTTAAGCCTTAAAAATTTCATTCAATAAAAGTATTTTGTTTTAATATATTTTATTGTACTATAATTTCATACTTTAAATTGATTGAAATATTTTTTTATAGTAATTATTTGAATTACTACCTTATCTAATATATAAATATTTTTTATTTCTCTCATTTATTGTATTTTAAAGATTATAATTTATAAAATATCTTAACATTTTATGAATCTTGGGCAAAACAATACATCATGGTCCTTATATATAAGTATTTTAAAATTTAAATATATATTAATTATATAAAAAGATATGCTTGTAATTTCAATTAAAATCATTTCTTATTCCATTATTTGAGTAACATTTTAACAAATCTTAAAAAAAAAATGTCTTACAATTTTTGTTCAATAAACTCCTACGCTATCCTTTATAATTGATTAAATATTTTTTCTAAAATTGTTATGTCCCTTATCAACTACAAAAACACACATATCATTAAAAATATTTCTTCTAACATTTAAGATGCAAAATCATTAATAATAACATCAATATCACTTCCAACATATTGATAAGTTGTTCCACTCTTGAACATCAAATTCTCAATATTTGGACATCAATTTTCTAGAACTAGTCACATATTTATCTTTTTCATTTAAAAATGTTGTTGATGTTGTTGTATTAGTCTTTAAAGTTCAACATGAGTTGTTTGTCACGATCCTTAATTATTCATCCTATAAATAATTTGTCTATAGACATTATTGTTTTTTTTAATAGAAACATTATTGATTTTTTAAAGCAAGATAAATCACAAATTTGCAACAGAAAATGATGCACATACCAGCAAGTATAGTCTCAGTTCCATTCCGGTTTTTGGGTTCCGCTCTTCTCCATTTCCTTAAGAAATGAACATTTCCATTTATCTTTATATACATGAAACACGTGGCTTAAAAAGTTTTAACGGCTGAGATCGTTTTTCTTCTCTTTCTTTCCTTAACCAAAATAAAATACAATATCGCATCAAAGATCCTCTCCATGTTTGCATTACAATCTCAATCTAGGCTTGGCACTACAGTGAACGTGTCACAATAACCGTCTTGCTGCTTTTAGATGAAGTTTCAGTTTGGGATTCGTGGTTTGTTTCTCGAGGAGCGTTATCTAATTAAAAAATGGATGCAGTGTTCTGCAACATTCATGTTTAATTAGACTAAAAAATAGATAAAGAAAGCTTAATTACTAATTAGAACCAGAAGAAATAAGCCTTCATTTATGCAAAAATTTTGTACAAATTGCAAAGTGTTATATCATAACAGTGACTCTAACTAATCATATTCATAATAATTGATCAGCTCATAAAGAAATTGTAAGCACCGAATTTTGTAGAAGGAATGTAGTACTAAGCGCAACTCTACAACATATCCCCGAACTTAGTATCTAGGGAATTTTACAACATATCTCTTTATCTAGTACGTACCATGACAACATGAAGTAACTTATTCAATGACAAGTTATTCAAGTCACAACTTGCACCCCTCAGATACAATAATATCTGTAAAACTATCTGCCTATGCTTTTCAACATGTTCAAGTCCAATTTCAAATAAGAACAATCAACATTGACACATAAAACTGAAAAGGTGAAACTAAAGTATGCTTCAAACACCATTTTACTGTCTATATTTATAATAATGCGTTCCATGGTATTGATAATACATTTAAGTGATCATAACTTTGCATATTATTGCTTCAGCTTGATGAATGACTATCAAACAATGTGTGGAACTTAATATTTTAGGCTCTTTTGATTTGAGTGTAAAGTTTGTTTATTATAGAGACAGTGGCCAAAGTGTCACTTTTGCGAAAATAAATTTCTCGAATGTCACGTCTAAAATGATATTTGCCAGAATGCTACTTGGAATAAATCACTGGCTTTGTAAGCAATATGGTGGGCTGATGTGGCGTGGCGCTATTGGGACATGTAATTTGCTAGAATGACCAACGAATTACGTGGTCTGGGCAGACGAATTTCGGGCAGGACACATGTCGGACAGGGGCTATTTCGCTTGGTAGGCTAGCGAATTAAGTGGGTTTCTAACACTGCTTGACACATGGCAGCTTCCTATTAAATCGTTGGGGGACACAACGAAATAGGTGACATATTTTGCTACATGGCACAACAAATTTAGTCCTATTTATACCCCCTCCGTTTTTAAATCACCACACATGTTCTGGTATTTTGCTTTGTTATTTTTAGTCCCAAACACGTTCCTCTTTTATTTTTTAGTTTAATTTCCGCAAAATGAGTAGTAGTAGAAATGGTTTAATCACCATTGTGTATTATAATGGGAGTAGATATTTTGGACCTAATGGTCAAATTTTTGAAGGAGAAAATAAAATGTTCCGCATGCCCCCAAGACGCAACCACCGTGATCTAATGAAAATGATTTACAAGAAGTTGAGATTACAACGCGGACAATCTGTCTCTCGATTGACTTCTAGATGTGCATCGGGTAACCCAGTGTAGTGGGTTGATGTGGATATTGTAGATGATAACAATGTAGCGTTAGTTATAGACGCATCCACATCCGACGGAGGAAACCCCAGATTTATCGAATTATATGCAAAATTAAACTGTGGTGGACAATCAAGCAGTCAACATTGTGTCCAACCCACTGGCTCCATTGACATTAACAAAGAACCGCAGGTGAATCCCGAAGATAGAGATGTATCCCCATCACCACCACTACCAACCCAACAAACCCAACAAATTTATTATGAAGATAGGGATATATCGCCCATACCACCACCACCAAGTCAAGCAGTGGAGAATGAAATGGTGTCGGCGTACGATCCAGCTTGGCCTATGGATAGTTCTGAGGACGAGGTGGACGAAGGTGTTGTTCCAGACACACCGGCGGATCTACATCCAAATGAGGGTAGGCAGATGTACCCCCTCATTTTAATAAAATCATTAGTATTTGTCCTAAAATATTATATTTATATCCCATAATTTTATATTTTGCACCCTCTAATTTTATGTATTTGAACCTCCTTACCAGTTCACATGTAAGAGTAGGTAAATATACCATCTTATTTTAATAAAATACAAAAAAAATCATATTTTGCACTCCATAATTTTATATTTTGAACCCCTTAATTTTATGTATTTGAACCTCCTTACCAGTTCACATGTAAGAGTAAATAAATGCACCCTCTTATTTTAATAAAATGCAAATATTTATCTTAAAACTTCATATTTTGTTCCTCTTATCTTCGTGTTTGAATTCAATTATCCCATATAATAATGATAATTATCAATTTTTATTTTTTAAATAAATTGCCCCCACTGGTCCAAGGTCCTAGATCCGTCACTGTCCAGACAGTGACTCATCAAATACGGACGTAGATGGTGATTTCGATCGTGCTTTTCCAATTCTTTCTCCAGGCATTGTCAGAATGCAAGAGCAGCTTCCGGTTGCAGGTATAGATGAACATTGTTTTGTCAGTCAATAGTGTTAAAACTATTGCAGGTTTAATGAACAATGTGCTGAATGTCTCATCATATAGGAGAGGACAACGTTCCATTTTGGTCTGACATAAGCCATTACACAAATATTAATTGGGCATACCCAGATCGGGAGTCTGATGATATGCAAGGAGTGCGAATACCTAACTGACAGATGGGTCAATAGCTATATAAGGACCAGGTGTTTAAGAGCGAGCGAGATGTTCAATTGGCAATAAAACACTACTGTATGGCCGAGCATCTCATAACGGTAGTAAAAAAAAGTGATACGAAAAGGCTTATTATGGTTTGTGAAAATCATTTTGACGGTTGCCCATGGAGGATGAGGGCATATGAAAAAAGGGTGGCACTGAATGGGTTGTAGGCATATGAAACAACCAACACACATGTGTCAGTCAGAATCTTTCTCAAGATCACAAGCAGCTTGACTCAAATTTCATATGTTCGTTGATCTTAGGTACTTAAAATACATTAAATTGAACTCCGATTATTGCTGAAAATATATTAATGTATTATTGTTTGATGAAATGCAGAAATGATTAGGGAGGATCTCAGTGTTAAAATTGGGTTAATTCAAGAAAGGATAACAACAATGTTGGGATTTCATATATCATACAAGAAGGAATGGAAGGTGAAGTAAAAGGTCATTGTGAAGGTTTTTGGGGATTGGGATGAGTCTTATGCATTCCTGCCAAGGTGGTTGGGTTACATGTTAAATTTTTCTCCTGGGTCTACGTACAAGCTGGATTTGAACGACCATTTTATTGATGACTAAGTCGATGTAAGTGCTAAGGTGTTCAACAGGGTGTTTTGGACATTTAAACAGTGTTGTGATGCTTTCAATTATTGCAAACCAGTTATAAGCATCGACGGAACCCATTTGTATGGGAAATACCAAGGAACACTGCTCACTGCAACATCAGTTGATGGAAACAATTATGTCCTTCCATTTGCATTTGCGGTTGTTTCTGGGGAGAATATTGACAACTGGTCGTGGTTTTTGGCAATAATTCGGATACACGTTACGCATAAAGAGGGAATTTGTCGTATTTCAGATCGGCATGCGGGCATACTCACCGCGGTGAACAATGTCGAATTGGGATGGCAACCACCAAGGGCATACCATGTTTTTTGCATTCGGCATTTGGTGAGTAATTTTAATCACAAATTCAGCAATGTGATGTTGAAGAAATTAGGTATGTATGCCCTTTACAAGACAATGTTATTTCATCGTAAGCTATACTCCACTGATCTTATGTCCTCATTGTTACCTCGTGTTTGTATATGCAGCTTATACAACCTCGCGCGTAGATTTCAATACTGGATTAGAAACATTTAAATAATCAAGCCCTCAAATAGCCGCATGGATTGATAGAATCCCAAAGGAGAAGTGGAGTATAGCTTATGATGAACTTGGAAGAAGGTTTGGCCACATGACAACCAATCTTTCAAAGTGCTTTAACAAGATACTTAAAGGAGCCAAAAGTCTTCCTATTACGTCCCTTGTGCGGTTCACATACGCTCTACTAGTAGCATACTTGTCGAACATGGTCAGGAGGCCCGTGAAGAGATGGCCAGGGGTAATCATTTCTCAAAATTAGCATGACAAAAATATATGACGATGGTTGACAAATCAGCAACACACTATGTCACTTGTTATGACACACTGAAGACAAGATTTGAGGTTCAAGAGACATACAACATATGGACTTATAGGGGCGGTAAGAAATGGGCGGTCTCGTTAGGTGAAAGAAATTGTCAATGTGGTGAGTTCACTGCCTTTAGGCTCCCATGTAGTCATGTCATTGTAGCATGTCGATTGACACACCACGATCCCAGACAATATATAGATCCTATATATAGTGTCGCGTATCAATGTCAAGTGTATTCACCGCAGTGGTCTCCAATTGGGAATGAGGACTTCATACCACCAGCTGTACCACCCATTGTTATACCAGATGTGTCGTTGAGATGTCAAAAAGGAAGGCCAAAGAGTACATGCATACGTAATGATATGGATTCGAGGGAAGGGTCAACGACTCGAACAAGATGTGGATATTGTAAGGTTGTCGGTCACAATAGGCATAATTGTCCTTCACACAGCCATGCCCAATGATGTATTTTGTGGTTATAGTTATGTTATACGTTTTCAGTATTTAATAAAAAATTGTTATCGAATATGAGTAGAGTCCATTGTTCTGCATAATATATCAAATAATCAAAAGTATATATAGTCCACCATAGTTATGCATAAAACATAAAATGAACATACATTTAAACCTAATTCTAGTCCCAATAATGTAGCACAAAATAAAATTAATCAGTCATCCTGTCCGTGGTCTGCATGGTATCCTCCTCAACAACTAATGTTATGGTTGTATGGTGACAAATTTCATCGAAACCGCGCTCCCCTAACCAGATTTTGCCTAATGATGTGGTCAGCGTCATAAGCACCATTGTCATCGTTGTCTTCATGTCCCCCCTCCATTGCCGCCAATATTTCATCCGTCGAATATTGTCCAAAACTGTGAGAATGTATTGAGTAAGACGAATGTGTCATAGGAGTGGCCATAATCGGATCCTGTTCTGACGTTGGAGTTGGAGCAGTGGGCCTATAACAGTCTTCAAATGTGTCAGATTTGGGTGTGAATTGCAAACCAGATGAACTAGGCCCAACTGAACTTGGGCCAACTATACTGGGTCAAGCTGCATACATGGGGTATGATGAATATGGGAATTCGGGCTGTGGCATCGACGGTCCTAGAACCCAAGGGGGATACTGTGATCCAGGAACATACTGTGGTGGCCACCAGTACCAATTGGGAGAGGCCCGAAGGGTACCCAGGTGCGTAGAACATGCTAGGAGGACGTGGAGGAATAGTGGTACAACCACAGGTGTGTCCGCAACTAGCAGAGTGGAGTGGTGAAGGGATAACCCCTCGTGACGCGCACGCCAGTTACGGCAAACCACTAGAGGAGGGGCCTTGGTTTGACGTCGCATGGGTGGGGGTGCAGCATCTCCAGGATTTGTTAGTTTGTCTAAATCATCACATGCGGTCAGAAGTCGAATCGCCTCCTGGTAGACTTGAGTCATGTCAAATGTCCCCTCTGCCTCAAGTGAAGCCATGTGAACAACAGTCTCTGCTTGATCCGTCTGCACATGAAGTATTATTAGTGAATATAAAATGCAAATTAACCTGCAAAAGCGGCTCTGGGGTCATCCAACGACGGGTAATTGAGTAATACCACTGCATGTACTCACTGTTGACAGATAGGTACCCATCTATCCGCACAGGTCGAACGTCCTGCAACACAAAGGAGTCTCTATCTGCCCATTGGGCAATAAAGAAACCTTGTCGCTGAGTCCAATCCACGTCTGTCTTACCCGTAATACTAGACATCAACAGCTCACTACAATTAATAGGATCCTCTGGAATTGGTTGGTTAAACCCAAACTGACGCATAACTCGATCCTGCTGTTGGTAGACGATAATCTCATAACAAATAAGAGGACAGACAACCAACCATCTTCGAGCCATGTCAACATCCGATGGATGGACTATGTCTACAAGGTCATAAGGCCTCCAATGTATGTCTCTCCTGCGCATCACATCAATATGATGTCGATATCTGCGAATGTTGGTATATACGCTCTGTCACGTCTCGTATCCATTAAACCTGCAATAACAAAATTACTACATTACCAACATATACTCCCAATACAACCAAAACGTGGAATACTAACATACAAAAAACAATACATGTGCGCATATATCTCGCGCTGTATGATCTCCTGGTCTTCCACCGTAGGAAGGTCAGGAGAGATGGTGGGGAATCGTGCCTAAGCCCACAACTGCAACAACAAAGCACATTCACCCATCTCACGACGTGTTGCACGTGTTGCCTTACACAACTCCCTATATAAGACTGTAAGAATCACAGAGCCCCAACTGAATGTGCCTGTGCACTGGAAATCATCCAGATATAATAAGTAACGAGATGGCACGAAGCTCGAAGCAGTGCCAAACTCAAAGCAGTGCCAACAAACAACATACCGCCTAATATGCACAATATCAATACATGAGTGTATCTCCGACGTCCTACTTTTGTGCCAGAGTGGACCTCATAAACATCAAACTGCTCCCGTAAAAAATGAAGGCCCAACAAACCGCTGTGCAAATCTCGACCAGCAGCTGGCTCAACCCCTAACAGGTCACCAATAATAGCTCGAAAGTTATGTCATCCGTGACGAACAGAAACAACATCACCATCAGTCAGCAGCGCCAATAGATAATGTACATCCTTCAGGGTGATTGTCACCTCACCCATCGTCATATGAAACATACGTGTCTCTGGGTGCCATCGCTCGACAAGCGCTGAGACAAGGTGGTGGTCGATCTGAAAATATAAATTACACAACAGTAATGTATACATTACAATACATTGAAAACAACTAATTGGATGTTAACACAACACTGAATATGTTTACCTTGTGATTGCGCAAAGGCGCAACGTGATAAAAACCAGCCTGTCTAAGGCACGGGTGGATCTCCTCAGGTATAACTACATGATCGTGTGTCACGACATGCCTAATATTAAATACACGATCCTGCATGGTCGGATCACCTTGGGAATTCCACACATACGTGGATATATGTTTCTCTTGTAGTGTAAGCAGACTCCATACCGATGGATCGGGGTCAATGACACTCAATGCAGGTGATGTGATCGGTGGAACATCTTCATCGTGATCCATTACTCTATCTAAATTTTTCCATGCAAAATTAAAAAACAATCCTAAACAACAAACATGTGATCTGTCTAAAAAATTCTATACGTTAATTAAAAAACAAATTAATATCCTAATGTAATAACATTGTAATTTTTAATTAAATATACCTAATTTATAAATTATAAAACTAGTATCTGCATAGCACACATGTTACTAAGCTTGTTAAATATAAATATTAAGGTATGTTTAAATACATTGCTATGTTCAAATTATATTTATTAACTATAATATATAATTATTTTTATTACCATTACTATATATTATATTTATTTAAATAAATTAAATTACATATTTCAACATAAGAAAAAGTCAGTCTAATATTCCTATATGTCTATCATATATCCTCTAACTTAACAAATATAAACTAACATTAAATATTCTCTAACCTAATGCTTTAACATAAATATTATTTAACAAACTAAAACTACATAAATAATAAATATATTCACAAATTAAAATACAAATTACTTAGTTACAAAAAATACAAACAGAAAAAAAAAAACTAACCACGGACCTGATGGAGTGGAAACCTAATTATATTTATCAAGTATAATGTATAATTAATTTTAATAACATTACTATATATTATATTTAAGGTATGTTTAAATAAATTGGTATGTTTCAAATTATATTTATCAACTATAATATATAATTATTTTTATTACTATTACTATATATTGTATTTATTTAAATAAATTAAATTATGTATTTCAACATAAGAAAAAGTCAGTCTAATTTTCCTATATGTCTATCATATATTCTCTAACTTAACAAATATAAGCTAACATTAAATATCCTTTAACCTATTTTAAATCTCCAACATAAG
>PYAF01002548.1:924410-967171 GCA_007407185.1 Glycine tomentella
CAAATTACTTAATTACAAAAAATACAAACAGAAAAATGAAATAACAAACTAACCACAAACCTGAGGGAGTGGATAGCTAATTATATTTACCAACTATAATATATAATTATTATTAATAACATTATTATTTATTATATTTATTTAAATAACTTAAATTATGTATTTTAATATTAGAAAAAGACAGTCTAATATTCATATATGTCTATCATATATCTTCTAACTTAACAATTATAAATTAACATTAAATATCTTCTAACTTAATGTTTAAATCTCGAACCTAAATATTATTTAACAAACTAAAACTATATAAATAATAAATATGTTCACAAATTAAAATACAAATTACTTAATTATAAAAAATACAAATAGAAACAAAAATAATAATTAAAAAAAAAACTAACTTGGAAGAAGGAGTGGAATGCTGAGCGAAAGCTACATGACGGAGTGGGGTGAGTTGAAGGGGGGGGGGGGGTGAAAGTGACAGGGTATATATAGTGGAGCAGGAGCTTATTTCGTTGGAGCCTCATGCAAGTTCCTCTCTGCTCGACATGTGTCGCAATCTGTGTGTGACACGTATTACACAACTCCCCCAGCGAATTATGTCCAGACGCCATGTGTCCTGTCCCATGCTGCTCGTGACCCGTATTTCGCAGCTCTTCGCAGCGAAATACGTCCAGACGCCACGTTTCCTGGCCTTTCTGCTCAGCCAATAGCGACACGCCATGTCAGCCCACAAAATTCGCCCACAAAGCCAACGAATTATGCCGTGTGACATTCTAACAAATATCTTTTTAGACGTGACATTCAGGGAATTTGTTTTCACAAAAGTGGCAGTGTGGCCACTGTCCCTTGTATATTCTTAACTTGCTTAATCTTTCATAGTCAGTTTCCTTGCCGAAAGGATTTTTAGATTATAGAAAATGATTGGCATATTCTTTTGAGTACTTAACTGTTAAGTCAATTTATAAATACAGAAGAAAGATTAGTTGTCAAAACACAATTTTACACTCAGCAGTTATCTCCTTTTTTTTCTCCTTCTCCTCCTGTCATCCTCCTTTGGTCCATTATATAGAATCACATAATCCTGAGAGAAAATTAAATAAAACAGATAAAAAATGAAAAAAGAAAGTCACATTTTTTATTTCCATTTGCTGCTTCATGTAGTCTAAAATGACACGACCTCAATCTTGCAACACGGACAGAAAGAGAGAGAGAGAGGAGCACAGGTGAAAGGAAAAGTTTCAGTTTTCTGTTTTTTTGTTAAAAGTTAAATCTCAACGTTTGAAACTTTTTGATGCCACGGATCACATTAAAATGAAAAGAAATGGAGATGTCCATTTCTTTATGGAATGGAGAGGATCTCAACTCCAGTTTTTAAGAAATGGCTTTGCAATCAAACATGCTATTTGGCTTAACTATAACAGTATCTAAATATATAAAAGGAAGGAAATCTGTGATAATTTTTTTCCGGCTCAAACAGAGGGTAAAATAGTAAATTAATTATAGAGGCTGATAAGTAATTGAACACAATTAAAATTAAATAGAGAAAAGTTAATGGAACCATTTAATACATGTGTTGTAAATTGAAACCAAGTGCATTCTTTTCCTCGGCAAACGTGTGACTCTTTGTTTTTCATTTTGCATTGATGGTAAGTCTTAATAACATCCACAACCACAATCATAGGGAATGGAAGATGGAATATTAAGAGGTAGTTTTTTTTAATCTCTTCTTATTTTGTAACAAGAACAAATCTCTTTTTTTTTTTTTAATTCCGATTATTAAAGTTGAAATTTGTTCCTTTGAGATTTATTTTTCAAATTGCAAATCTTTTTTATTGCTCCTTTTAAATTGATTGTGTTTAAGTCTTCTCTCAGTAGGTCACATGCGGGTTTTTTTCTTCTAAACTTTTCCTTTACATTTTAAGATGAATGATGTGTATGATTCTCTATATTTGATTGTGTTTCTCTTTCTGGCTTTTGCTTCATTAACACTATATGTTTCTTTATTTGACTTGTGTTTTTCTTTGGGTTTAGGGTTTTTTTTTCAGAAAAAAATGGATTGATTATTGTGAAATAATAATTAAAATATGCACTGTCAATAGTAAAAACATGAAATATTTTACATTTGTAGTAACAAAATACTTTTAAAGTTTTTTTATTCATAAAAATTGACGAACTTTTAAATATGAAGCAATTCAAATTGAGGGCCTTTTGAAATCTTAAAATCAAATATTAGTTATGATATTACAATACATATTATAAATTCAAGGCATTATATTGGGTTCAATTAATATAACTTTTGCAATTACTCTTTAAGATGCAGTCATTATATTTGATTAAAATTTCAAGGTTTAAGTAGATTTTATTTTTTGTTGGTAGAGGTGTTATTCCCATTTATCTTTCATTTTATTTCTGGGTACTTATACTCCATTTCCCCTATTTGCCCATAAAAAACTTGAGATGGTGAATGATTGTTGCTATTAATTCTGATTATTGATATCCATAAGCTAATTCACTGGGTTATTTAAATATGTGTGTGTGGTGCTTGAACCTTAATGGAGAGGCTTCGCTCATCAGATGCATAAGAAACAACGTTTAGGATGTTCTAACTGTTTTTGATTTGTTTTCTGCACTTTATTTTAACCATTTATCTGCACCATGTTCTAAATGATTCTCACTCAATGTTTAGATATATCAGACAAAATTAATTTTAAAAGTCAAACTGTAATTTAGTTTATTAAATTAATTCACGTATGTAACAATTTTTTTTTTTTGATAATTCGCGTATGGAACAGTTTAACCAATAGTTTTGTAATGACTGTCTTTAGTGAATTCTAACAATATTGAAGGTTTACGGTACTTTAAATATTCCGTTATCCCTTTTAATGTTTTTTATGTGATACTTTCCCATTACAATATTTTCATATACTTTCCCATTAATTACTAATAAATAAATTTAAGCACTTAATTCAATCACTTTCTGAGATGATTATTGTTAAAAAAAATACACATTAAACTGTGACTGATATAATCCTAACTAGGGAGAAATCAAATTACTCGAGAAGTACCTTTAGAGGAATTACTTCTTATATATCTTTAGTATTCATCTTCTTGAAATCTAATTCTTAAAATTAATTATTCATTACAATTATTAGATTTCAAGAAATTAGATGTTATAATATTGAAAGGAATATTGTCTATATATATTAGATTAAAAAGTTGTTATATTTTTTTTTGAAATTTTAAACATTTAAAAATGCTATAAATGCTTTTTTGAAAGTAGGTGTAGTTGGTGTTGATTAATTAAATTTAAATTTACTAACTTTAAATGTTATAAAAATTTTAATATTAACATATATATATATATATATATGCATATTTTCTGAAAATTTAAACTTTTAATAATTGTTATAAATGCATTTTTGAAACTATGAATAGTTAATATTAAATTAGTAGTTTGTGACATAAATGCATTGTTGAAATTTTTAAAAAAATGATAAAAGTTGTCAAATTCTTTATGAAAATTTCAAACTCTTAAAAAATGTTGTAAATGTTTTCTTGAAACTAAGAATTGTTGGGGGATTAAATTAGTAATTTCAAATAAAAATGCATCATTATCTTACCAAAAATGAAATTGATGGTCTTACGGTAGTTGTTTTGCATGCTTAATTAAAACATTTGATGATAATTGTATTTTCATTAGAAAAATAACATTTTTTTATTACTTCGATGTTAGGTAAATTAAAAAAAGAAACAAAAAACTTCCATGTTACATGATGTGATCAATTCTTGGGCTAATTGGAGTAAGGTTGCAAATGTAATACAGGGTTTCAAGTTTTTGTTAGATGCAAAACTAGAAGAGTATTGCAAGATAAATTAGTGTCATATTGTTACTTTTTAATAACAAAAAAGATTGAACAAAACAAACTTTAGATTTTAAATGTATCATCTTATAAATTCTAATTTATAAAAAAAAATATTATTTCTTATATTATATTCTCATAAATTTTGTTCCTTACATAAGACGAGTCCATGATCTAGTACCACTAATAAGTAATTAATCTCTTTCACTAACTATATAAGGAAAGCAATTATGTACAAGTACAAACATATTTATTAAAATCGGTCCGGTTATTGACCCGGTCAAGGTAGTGGGTCAGTGGATCAATGGGTCAGTGGTCTAACCAGTGGGTCAGTAATTGGTCCGGTTTGGTCCAATCTATATTAAAATTTTTAAATTCTATTATATATATAAATATATAACTAATATTATTTAATTAAGAAAAATATAACAAAAAATTTAAAATAACAATTGAAGTATCAAAGTTGATAACACAAGTAAAGTGTATTAATAAAAAAAGAGTATATATAACAACTACTTCAATTAAAACATAAGTTCAATTTTTAATAAAAAAAATAACCAAAAGGAGTGAAGTAAGCAATAAAGGGTGTGCATGAAGTAAATTTGGATTTGGGGCCCAAATAAAAAAACCCTAATCCCCATATATATATATATATATATATATATATATATATATATAACTAAAAGTTGTTGCATCCTTCTCTTCCGCAGCCTCACACGACTCTTCTGCTTCAGTTGGTCACTTTGGTGACTTTGTCTCCACAAAGGCACAAACCACCTCCACAACAAACTATAACCATCGCAAAACACCCCAAATCTTGAAGCCACTGTCAACAACACACACCATGAAACTCCACAACGGTTTCCTCCAATTCGTCTGAAGCTTTTTTTTTTTTGTGTTTTGTGAGTCTAAAGCTTTTTTTTCCTTGAAGCACCAAAACGACGCCATTTTTGTGCGTCTGAAGCTTTTTTTCTTCACCAACCCGGTCCTAAAAAACGGTCGGGTTCCCGATTCTTCCCAAAATCGCCTGGTTTTCTCGGGCCATTTGCATGGCCGGCTCATTAGCCAACCCGGCCTGGTTGATGCTACGGTTCCCGTTCCGACCGGTCGGTCCGAACCGGTTTTAATAACTATGAGTACAACCCTCTTCCAATTATCTGCGTTGCCACAAATTTAGAATATGGTGAAATTTCATTTAATATTTTGGGGAAAATTGAATGTTTAATTCATTGAAAAACTTGAAAATCGAGGTTAGTTAATTAGATATTGAATGGGGAAGAGGAGCCCCTGAAAAGCCAATGTAAGTACGTGAAGGTTATAATTGATATTAAACTTAAATATATTTTTCATATTTATTTTCAAATTGTTACTTTTTTTTATTTTGTTATTTGACTTTTTCAAAACTTTACATTTGGTATTTATCATTAATTTGAGTATGTTAAGTAATGATATGACAAATGAAATGTCACATTAGGTTTGTTTAGTTGTCATCCTCTTATTTTTCATGTCATCACCTTTTTTTAATTTTAAAAAAATTACCTTCACCCATTTTTGCAACCAAACAATACTGCACAATCACTCATCACCACCCAAGTCACCACTAGTGATCGCCACCATCACCCATGTTATTGCCACTGTCACCGATTCATAGTGCATAACCTCTAGCACCACAATCATGTGTGGCGCAACCACCATCACAGTCGCATGCAGCACCCCCACCACCACATTGGATTCACGTTGTACGACCACATCAACCCAGCACAAACTCGTGCATAGGGCCCTCACCACCACATTAGATTTGTGTCGCACGACGACCACCACCCTGCATGGAGTCGTGTGCCGCACCGCGACACCGCTAATAGATTCATAAGATTTTTAATCTTAGTTTTCTCAAAATATTAAAGTGGTTCGAACTGATTTTGTGAAATTGATTGAATTTGTTCCCATTCTCTAGACGAACAAAACAAGAACTCGTTTGCTCATTTCTGTTTTTCGGAAACCATATGAATTGTGTCTAGAGAAGAATGCAAAGTCCCAGAGATTGTGAAGGTTGTCGATGCAAATTAGAGTTGATTTTCTATTTTAGTCGATTTTTAATAACAATGTGTTTTTTTTTAAATAATAAGAAATAATTGATGACATGGAAAAGTATTAACATGACACTAGTGATGTGGCACTGGTGACGTGACATTCCTTCAATCACATCACCACTTAACATAGTCAAATTAAAGATAGGTACCAAATACAAAATTTTGAAAAGGTCAGATAGAAAAAAGGAATATTAATAGGTAGCAAAAATATTTAACATAATAATGCGCTAAATATTTTCTTAATTTTAAAAGTTTTATTAATATATAAATAATATAATTATAAATTAATAAAGAAGTTATTAATAAAATATAATGATAAAAGCTTTTTGATTGGACTCCTTGGAAGCAAGAAAAGAGAGTTACTCTATTGTAGAGATTTACTAGCTTAGTATCCAATGTCTTGCACAATATTATTTTTTTATATATTATAACTTTTTAATGTATTTATCTATTGTATTTTAATTAATAAAAATATATATTATTGTTATATATATACACACAATAGTTAACAATTAATATACAATAAAATGTTTAATGTTATAAAATCACGCCAAAAATTTATATGTATATTATAATTTTGTATACATGCATCACGTTTTTATTTTTATTAAATTGTGTATTTCAATAAATATGTACCCCGATGAATTTTATTATATATTTAATATATTTTATATTTTTATATTAATAACAAGTTTATATATTATTAACTAAAGAAACTTGAATATTAATCAAATAGATTAATTTAAAATATTCTTAAAACTTGTTAAGGAAAAATTTATTTGAACCAAAAAATTATTCCAAATGGTGAATTTATTGAAACTTCAAATGTTATTTAACATTTAAACATATTTTTATTTATTAATGTTTAAATATGGTTCATGAATATAATATTTTATTCTTTTAATTTTTAATCACATGATATGTAAACCATGAGTTTACTCTTGCTCTGCAAATTGATATAACTTAATATATTTTTCTATTAAAAATAACAGATTGACCAAGATTTTTCTTATAAAAGTGAGAGTAACGAGGACAATAGCTAGAAAAAGAGATAGATGGTTCAAAGTATAAGTTTACATGTTGCAACAAAATTTTAGTAATGAAATGGAGTTCATTGTGTATGAGAAATCAATTTAACTAATTCTATGAGAAATTGAAATTCATATAATTGATAATTAATTGTTAAGGTGGAAAAATTGTTGCAATTTTTTTTAAAAGGTGCAAAACTAAATAAAATAACATCAAAGTCAAGAATCTTCATCTATGTCCAACAAAAGCTGGTCTAATTGGTAAGGAATGAATTCATATTCCAAAAGAATGTGTGTTCGATGTTCAATGTCGATTTGAAAACATTGTTGGTGAGTAATTTGTAAGTATCTCTATCAGCACTTTTTGAGTCTTGAGGTTTGCTTTGACCTCAAGGGTGTTCACGGGTCCGAATCACCCATGAATCCGAATTGATCCAAACCGATCCGAACAGTTTTGGTTGGATCATTTATGCATTTGGATCAAAACTGAATCAAAGCGATCAAAACAGTTTGTGTATGGGTTGGATCACAGGTTTAGATTTATAGATCCTATAATGACCAAGGTTTAAAAAAAAATTGAGGCCTATCTGGAATCCGGCACCAGTAGCGCCAAATGTGACACCATTAGTGCCAGAGTGCACCAGATGACCATTTCTCTCCGGAATCTGGTACGATTAGCGCGGGAACGCAGGCAGGGTCTCTATAAAAGGCCATTTTCGCGATTTTGGGGCCAGAAACTTCATCTTCTCCCTTTTTCTTCATTTTCTGCCATTGTTGAGCTTGGGAAGCTTCATACCCACTCATTCCTTGACCAAAACACTTCACTTCCAACATGAAAGTTGAAGGGAACTACTCAATGAGCTAGATTCCAACATCAGTTTCCAATGAAAACCATCAAATGAAGAGATCGCATTCTCTAGGGAACTTCTCAAAGTTTCATTTTGGAAGGGAAAGAATGTGTTTTAAGGACACTCGAGCTTGGAGAAGTTGTCCTCTAGCCTTCCTTGTCGATTTAGAGGTAAGAAACACAAATTCTACCGATTATTTAAGAATTTGTTCTTGAGATGAATAGTGACCCATTTGAGTTAGAGCTGAAATTAGGCTTGGGTCCTTTGGAAAAGTATGCTTAGGAGGTTGTTGTGATAAAGGTTTAGCCTTGAAATATAATTTTTATGGACTTTGGAATTTGGCTCTGAAGAATGTATGGGTAGGACGAATGTTGGTTAGATTGATGATATTATGATATGTATGAGCCTAGATGCTTTTACAATATGTGCTCAGGAGGCTATATATAAACGGCAAAAATGTGTTGAAGTAACTGTTTTAGCCATATTGATAATCGTTGAGATGTGGCATGGATAGAATATTGAACTCTCTGAATTGACTTATGCAGAGTCTTAAGGAGACTCTAGTGCCTTGGTTAGGCCGAGTTAGATCCTGTTGGGGGTCTGTAAGTCACTGATTAGGTGGCTAGTTCTTATAACTTGAAAATAGAGGAAAAGAGGTTAAACGAAAAAGAATAGTGTTTCTTTTTATTCTAACGGTTGAGGACCATTGTTGATTTACTTGTGTGCCTTTGTATAGGGCGTGACACCGAGGGTGTCAGTGGCGGAGACCACAGTTCAGGGATTGGACAACAGAGCACTGTTTTGCCAGGTAAGTTCTTTGTTCTTGGGAGTGTTTCCCATTACCTGAGTTCCACCATACTTGATTCATATGCATTGAATTGGATGTTACAGCTTTCCTCATGATAATATGTATACCTGTTTCTATGCTTGTGTATGGTTGTTTTTCAGATAGATCTTCTGCCCAGTTAGATAGATATGGACCTCCCTAGGAGTAGAGTGCAACTCCTAGTTGGTTTGCTCACGTAAAGGGTGTATGATCCCTTAAGACCAGAGATAGGTGGTCCCGTCACGGCTGAAGCCTATTCTCGGAGGTGTCATATATGTCCATCCATGTGTAAAGGGGTAGCTCCCGATGGGATGGCACAGGTGTGAGTTTCGGTCTCACACTGAGAACTGAGAGTCCCAATGCTGATGATGATGCATCTTTGGTGGGCGTAGTACCACAGATACACATTAGAGCTAGAGAATGTCTATGTGTTGTTGTGAGGGCAAGGAGGCCTGGTGTTGTAATGCCTTTGATGTTATGTTATCATGGAAGTGAGCCAGGGGGAGGAGAAGCCTCCAAGAACCCTGAGCTTACTGAGATTGTATCTCACCCCGTGTGTGGGGTTTATATTTTACAGGTGATGCATCTGGTAGAGATGATGGGTCTCAAGGCGGGAGGACCCAGTAGGGACAGACATTGTATAGCTGCTTGGGCAGTTTTTTTGAGAGCACTGTGGCTCACTGTTTTATGTATATGATGTATTTTGTACCCCTGCGAGGGAAAATGTGCGTGCACATGTATTTTGGATCCTGTATGGATTGTGATGTACAGACACTATATATTTTTTGCCCTCTTGTGAGGATGTGATCTGTGAGATCATGGCACTGGGTGCCTATTCTTTTGTATAGCCACAGTGATTGTTTTGATGATGTATATATAGATACATGTGGTTCTTATTCTCCTAGTATATCTGTATGGACATTATTGTCTTTACCTGTCGTTCTTTATGTTATCAAGATCATAGAGGCTTGTTGTGGTGTCTTGGCATTCGTATATATAATTGTGGATACGTACCATACATAATGAATCAGGAATATGGTTTTGAAAGGAAATGACGATGACGTCATGTTTTTTTTTAAACGCTTCCATTGGTTTTAATTAATTGATTTTTAATTAATTACTGCGTTAATATGATTAAGTAACTGTTAATACACCGGATGCATACGGGGGTGTTACAGGTCTGTTGACCCGTTGACCCCACCCGAGAAACAGCAATAAAAATAGAAATTTTATTATTTATTTATATATATATATATATATATATATGAAAATTTAAAAATAAAAAAGACAATAAAAGAAGGCGTGGTATTGTATTATTTTCTTTAGTGCTTTTAATAAAATATTAATAATTGATTAAGTTGGACGTGAGCTGTTGGGGGTTAAAGTAAACCCACTACCCACCTCGTCACCGTAAGGCACTCAAGGCAGAAGCCAGCTTCCTTTCCTCCTCTTCTGTTATTTTATTCTAGGGTTACAAAGGTTCCCTTTCTTACTTGTCAGCAGCCGTGTGGTTTTGATAGAGCAACACCGGGCCACCGCACAACCTCGCCGCCTCAAGTCTGCAAATTTGTTGTCCTCAGATAGAGGTATATACAATGTTTCACAATATTTCTTACGCTTGTTCTTTTTTCTCTTCCTCACTATTTCTCAGGTTTTTGTATGCAAGTTCTGCTCTTAATTTGGATATATATTGTGATAATGTCTTGATGAGTCGGTGCAAGAGTTACTCTTAGAAACAATTCAATGTGAATGTTGTTTTTGGTGCATAACTGCATATATTTTACTATAACTTATGTCTTTTGTTGGCTATTTCTAATGACAATGTGCTTAAAGTGTCTATTATATATTTGATGGAATGTTTTTATCTCAGTCAAAAAAATTGTACAATTTGTTTTCTTTATTGAATCCATGTGATCCTTCATGTGGTGCGTAGAAATTGTTGATAAGGTGCCTGTTGTAGAAAAATATATTACTAGTTGCTGGTTGCACACTTGAACAGTTTTATGATGGTACTCCAAATATAGGCTATGATCGAGTGGTTTAAAGTTAAAAGTGTCCTCATATCTAGATTTTGAAATTTGTTTGTTAAGTAAAAATTAATGTAAGAATCAAACTTCATATATTCTCCAAATGCTTAAATTATATGTCTGGCCATTGAAAAGCAATGATAAGGGGACTCTCAAATATTGAAGTTGAATATATTTTGGTTAAAGATGTAGAAGTACTGCACAATCAATTGCAGTATAGCTAGCTATTGGCATGTTTAGGTAATAGGTATTGATGAAATATAAAAATACAATATTATTAGTGGAACGAATTTATTAAATTTGATGAAATTGTTGGATAGAAAAGATAATGTGCTTATAAGGTACTCAATATAAAGAAGAAAAAAATAAGCTATGTAGACTCACTTAAAAAACTTTAGAGATTTGGCGAATTAATTAGATCTCAGACAAGTTGTGCATATGATAATTGCAAGAATTGTAATGCATCATATGCAACAACTAGTTATATCTATGGAACCTCTAAATCGAGAAGACATGTGTTCAAACAATGTAAGAAAAACCCATGTATGCAGGTTGATAAAAAAGCAAAAGACAATTATTTTTGGAAGTGATAGTGAGAGTAATGCTAATAAAGTTAGTATGAAACTTGTTGATTTTAATCAAGAGCGGACTCTAATAGCACTTGCAAAAATGATAATTATTGATGAACTTGCCTTTAAGTTTTTTGAAAATGAAGAGTTTAGAAAGTTCATGGAAGATGCTTAACCTAAATTTAAAATTTCTTCTCATGTCACTATTGCTAGATATTGCATGCATGTGTTTAATGATGAAAAGGAGAAGTTGAAGTATGTGTTGTCTACAAACAAACAAATGGTTTCACTTACTACGGATACTTGGATGTCAATTCAAAATATGAATTACATGTGTGTGACATCTCATTACATTGATGAAGGGTGGGAATTGAATAAAAAAATATTGAAATTTTGTTTGATTTCTAACCACAAAGGTGAAACCATATGGATAACCTTAGAGAATTGTTTAAAAGAATGGGGGATTTCAAAAGTTTTTTTTTTTTGTAACAGTGGATAATGCAAGTGCTAATAACTTGGCTATTTCATATTTAGCTAGAGCATTGAGTGTTTGGAATGTGCATACTTTATTGAATTGAGAGTTCATATACATTCGATGTTCTGCTCATATTTGGAATTTAATTGTTAATGATGGATTGAAAGAAATTGACCTATCCATTAGAAAAATAAGAGTTTCATGTAAGTTTGTGAAGTCTTCTCCAAGTAGATATGCAAGTTTTAAGAGGTGTGCTAAAGAAGTAAGTGTATCCACTAAGGCCATGTTAATAGTTGATGTACCAACTAGGTGGAACTCTACTTATTTGATGTTAGATGTTGCTGAAACATATGAACATGCTTTTTATCGCTATGAGCATGTTGAGGCTTCATATTTGTTAAATCTCATATCTAGTGAAGGGGAAGGATGTCCCAAAGAGATTGATTGGCATCGTGCTTGTGTTTTTATTAGCTTTTTGAAGACTTTCTATGATGCAACTCTTTCTTTTTCTGGGTTATTGCATGTTACTACTAACACTTTTTTTTTTAAGAAGTTGGTTAGTATTAAAAAATTACTAAATAAGTGGAGGCATAGTGATGACATAGTGATACAAAGGATGACAACAAATATGTAGTTAAAGTTTAACAAATATTTTGGAAAAGTGGTGGAATTAACTACCTTTTGCTTGTTGCTATTTTTTTTTATCCTCGTTATAAATGTGAGTACATTCACTTTTGTTTTAATTGTATGTATGGTGTTGAGAAGAGTATGAACATAATGAAAAAATTGAAATGCCTCATTCACAAACTGATTCAACAATATGTACTAGAGCATCCCATTTCTCATTCTAGTAGCAATTCAGCTAATTATAGTATGTTGGCTTCAAACATGGCCTCACAACATAATGATGACAAAGGTGATAAGGATGATGATTAGGAAGATGAATTTTGAATGAAAATCAAGAAAAAAACAGGGTGAGATGCAAAAAAATGAGTTAGATAGGTACTATGGAGGATGATGTTGAAGATGACCACCCTGAGTTTGACATTTTAAATTGGCGAAAATTGAAGGAATTCAAATATTATATTATTTCTTGTATGGCTAGAGATATATTGACCATTAATGTATCTACTGTATCATCCTAGTCTTCATTTAGTAGAGGGGGTAGAATTTTAGATTCATTTTGTAGTTCCTTGAGTCCTACTACTGTTGAAGTTCTCATTTGTGACCAAAATTAGCTTAGATCTACTGAGCAAAAATGTTAATGACTTGCAAGTTGAAATAAATGAAGCGGAAAAGATTGAATCAGGTGTGTAATCTCTTATTTCATTTTTTTTATTTGTATAAAATATCAATTAATTTTTGTGCTAACAGAGTTTTGTTTAAATTTTTAAAGTTATTTGGTTTAGGGTTTAGGGTGTTGAAACTGCGAGTGTTGGGACTATTAGTATTGGAACTTCTTAATGTATTACTTTCAGGTATATTGTTATTTGTTTAACCTTTTTTTCTAATATATTTTTTCTATCATGTTTATAATATTAATGGATTATATTTGTTCATTAGTTTCAGCAAATCTGTTTGCAATAAGTCTTGTTGTAGTAAATCTGGTTGTAGCAAAGCTTATTGCAAAAAATTAGTTTGTAATAAATAGTTGTGATTCAGACTATTATAGTAAATTTCGTTGAAGAATCTTTTGTTTTAATTTGTATTATTAGTCTGTTTCAGAATATTATGTTAATGGTATTAAATGAATCAATTTTACTACTTTCATATATTTGATAATATTGTGTTAATTGTATTAGTTTTTGGAAGAATTATTATATAAAATAGTAGTCCTAAGAAAAAAAATTAAATGGGTAACCCATTGATCATAATCGAACCAAATCGTTCATGAATGTGTTTGGTTGGGTTGGATTTTAAAAAATTTATGAAAATCAAACTAAACCAAACCGATCAAATTTGATTGGATTGAGTCCTACATTTGACAAAAATCAACCCATAAACACCCCTACTTGACCTTGGTGCATCCCTGCGATCCAATTCACCTAAATTTTATGTTTTTTTTTAAAAGAATCTTCATCTTTACATGAATAAGTCTAAATCCATTGTTTTTTTTTTTGAAATAATACCATGTGGAAGATGATAATATTTTTGCTCCATACACACCCATTGCATAGAGAAGAGATCAATTTTAAAATTATTGTAGAAAAAATGATACTTTAACTAATTGATTATAATATACATATTGTCTAAAAAATACTAAAAAAGAATGACATAAACTGATTGATCATTTTTGTAATACATTAATTATTAAATAATATTAGAATCGTTATTAAAAATACTAAAAGAGAAATGAAATAATTAATTAAAAATAAAAATTCTAACAATAGAATTGTTTGTATTTAATAGAATAATAATTAAATATAGAACTAATTAAATGAATCATAAAATAAAATTTGTTTACATAGTAGAATAATATGTATTTAAATTAATAATTAAATTAAATAATATTATTTAATGTAATTCAGAGAAAATAAATATAAAATTATGATAATATCATCCCATAAAATTAAATATTATATATATATATATATATATATATATATATTAGATTAGGTAGAGTTAGTTATATTGGGAAAAAAAATGATATGTACATATTCCATTGAAAGCAACTATTATTATAAGTTGCTGCAATCTTAACGCTCTAACCTCCCAATCTAGCAATTTCTCTAGAGGAGGTACGTCACTGAACTATGAAGACAAAAAGATCTTTTACATTTTTTTCTTCTCATTTTTTATTATTAAGTTTTTAAGAAAATAAATTTCATTCTTCATAAAATTTATATAATTTCTATTTTATTTGCTTTCAAAAAATTTACTCCCTATGAAATAGTACTGGTAGTAGAAGAAATAAAAAAGAAAAAAAGTGATGAAGAGATCTTTATGAATAAATAATATAATACATTTATCCTATTATCTAGTCATAAAGTTTGAAAAAGCTACTGTAACTTTGTGTAATGACCTTCTAGAAACTTTATCCTATGTTTGGTAAAGAAAAAACAAAAATGTGAGGAAATAAAAATTTGAAATTAAAATGGTGAGGAGAACCGGTAAAGAAAAAAATTGTTTTTTGTTTTTTAATTATTATTTTTTATTTTCTCTTCAACCAGACATTAAAAAAAAAAATATGATTTCTAATTTTTTTATACATATTCTTTCTCTCAATTTTTTTCTTTCCATTTTTCTCCTACCAATTCGTTCAAGACTTTAGGCCCACAAGTTAGAACTCAACCACGCAATAATGAATAATGCTTTCGCTCAAGAAATTAAATTACATGGAAATACTAGATTCTTTGTGCACCGTTATATATACTATATTATTTTAAGTATGATATTCAAAATATATTTAAAATGGAATATAATTATAGTTAATAACCCATATCTAATATGAGGTAATTGTTTAAAAATAAACATTGATTTTAATAAAATAAGCAATTTTTTATTTTTAGTGTATTTGTTAAGTTAATTTTGTTACGAAAATAAAAAAATAATTTTTTTATTTATTTTAAGAAATAAATCTTAAAAAAATATTTTAAAATTATTTTCTAAATTTAAATAAACTCATCCATATAATGAAATAAGTAGGATTTTGAGTCGTGAAGTAATTTATTTTAAAAATATAAATGTTAACATCATATTGTTAATTATTTTTATCTTATAATACTTTTAACTTCTCTTTCCAAACATTAATTATTTCTTTGTAAAAAGAATAATAAGAAAAAGAAATGAAAATTAATTTTGGAAGAATAATATAAAATAGTTAATAAATTTAATATGATTAATTAAATCAATTAGTATAATTTTAAAACAAGTATAATTTTACTATATTATACATATAACCTGGGTTCATTGGGTACAGTTGGAATACACAAATGGACGGGTAGTACTGATCTGAACAAATAGAAGAGACGCGGTGTAAGGAATTTACCAACTGCGTGGTGCGTAGATATTGACAAAAGAGGATCTTCAAACAGATATTTTAATTAATTAAAATTTATTAAAAATCACAAAATAAAAAAAAATGCTAGAATCGAATCATTCGTAGAGGTGTGCATGATGGGTACTAGCATAGGTAGATTCGGGAAAATATTTTTAAAGAAAATTTAAATTAATGTTTTATACAAAAATATGAACTCGTTCAAAATATAATTATTTTCATAACAAGATGTAAATAATAGTTTGAATAAACATTAAGTTCCAAATTTTACCAATTCTTCAAAACAAATATGAGAATATATTTTAGTATATTTATACATCATCATTCTATTTATAATGGTGAATAAAAAAAATCAACATTACCTATACAGAAGGCGAGTAAAATCACAATAAAGACTCTCATCTTTAGAATATTCACTCATTTGAGAATGTCAAACCTAACATCAATTGAAAGACATAAAAGTCATTTTCCAAATAAACCTGACTAGCGAGCATAAGATATGAAGCAAAAAAATCAAAGCAACACAATAAAAAAAAAGACTAGATAACAACAAAAATAATAGAAGCTACAAAGTAAATACCGTGATTACAAAAGCCTTCTTCGATTCTTCATTCCTTGAAAATATTGCATTATATCTTCATCATCAATCTTATTAAATATATCACGTTCAACATAAGTTAGCATGCATGCATTAAACCAATCATCACTCATTCGATTGTGCAACTTATCCTTAACAAAAGTCGTTGCAGAAAAAATTCGCTCAACACTAGTCGTTGCTACCGGTAAGACGAGTGCCAGCTTTATCAACAAATAAACAAATGGATAAAAAATATCCTTTCTCTTCTCAACCATCTTCAAAGCAAGGTCAGAAATTCTTTTCAAATTGACAAAATCAGAATCAACTCTTACATCAACAATAAAATTACCAAGACTTGGAGAAAGAAAAGTGTTACGCAATTGATATATGGGCCTAGTAGTGTTAATCACAAAAAGGCCCATTAAGGATCCAATGTCAGAATCTTAACAATAATCAAGGAGATCTAAACTAGGCACGTAACAACGGGTGAAAAGGATCATAACAGATAGATATCATGATCTCAACAGTTAGAGATTTTAGCCGAATAATCCGGAAGGAGGCACCAACGAACATTAGAGGTAACTTTCTTATAAATAGGGTTACACTCATAGAGAAAGGTACACGTTCTCTCTACTATACTTTTCCATTAGCATCGTGCACACACCTCACCTCCATTAGCTGGTATTAAAGTGCATAGTGATCAAGATTCCAAGAGGTATTTCTCCCGTAAATACCTTAGAGAGAGCTTTTGATCTAACACCAACGTACTAGCAATTCTGCTAGACATCCATGTTCATAAAAACATAACAAAAAGGAATATCTGTATGCTCATTAAACTCCAAAGGATAAAATCTAGCAAACTCAATCAACTTTTCTTTGTTAAAAGTAGTAAATGAGTCACGAGGATCAAGACAACTCAAACACTCAAACAACTTGGTATTGACATTATCAAATCAATCACACCCAACTTTTGAACCTGAGTATCTATCACTCTATTAAATAACTCCACTTTAAAGTAGTGCAAGAATGTGAATGATTCCAATCTCCATCTTGATCTCCCTTTAGGACAATAAACATCTTCCATATTTGGAATGTTAATATCATATTTATTGGCAAAAAATTTCATTTCTTGAAGCAATTCATCAAAGCCATTATCTCTCACCTCTTGTAAACGAGACTTGACTACGTTCACTAAACCAAATGCATTTAAAAGGTCTTGGTCTTTTCTTTGTAGTGCTTGCGAAAACTCATAAGAAATCCCTAAGATAAGTTGCATAAGATGCAACAAGAATGCAAACTCAAAATCCTCCATGCCATACAAAATGCAACCTGCATTAGTTCTTGCAGCATCATTCTTAGGGTCGTTTTCAATAATTTTCATCAAGGAAATTATTAGAGAAAATAATGAGATAACACTTGTAAATGTACCAAAATGGAAATTCCAGGTACGATTGTCTCTTGATTTAAACATTTTCTAGTTGATATTTCACCACAAACAATTCTTTCAACGATATGTTCATATCGATTCATTTGAAGAATTTCCTTCTGCTTGCATGAACCCCCACCACGGTAGCCATCTTTTAAAGGATGTCAAAAAATTCTTGAATCTTTTTGTTATATTTTGCAACCTTCACAAGTGCCAACTTAACTGATGAGCAAAACAATGAATGTATAATGCAGATTATTGTCTGCCAAAATCAAACTCTTAAGCCCTTTGAATTCACCCATCATATTACTAGCATCATCATAGCCTTGACCGCAACTTTTAGACAAACTTAAACCAAGTTTAGAAAAAAGCCCATCAATCGCTTCTTTTAGTGATTGTGCAATAGTATTTGAAACATGAATTATGCCAAAAAAACATTTGACAATAAACCCCTTTTTGTTTACATACCAAAGTACAACTGCAATTTGTTCTTTAATTGCAACATCACGAGCTTCATCAACTAGCAAGGAAAAGTAATCATCTCCGAGATCATTAATTATTGCTTTAACAGTCAAATCAGCACAAGCTTGAGCAAGATCTTTCTGAAAATTTGAGGAAGTCAATTTGTGATTATCGGGGGCATTTTGCAAGACCACATTACTCATCGCTTTATTTGGCAATATATAAAACTTTAGAGTTTCAAGAAATAAACCTTGTTGATTTGAACTTTCAGATTCATCATGTCCCTGAAAAGGCTGACCATTTCATATTAGGTATCTAACACAATCTAAAGAAGCTTTCAGCCGAATACAATAATCAATTCTTTGTTGTTCAAAAATATTTGAAAAAGCAATATCAATATGTTGCTTTTACTTCATCAAATCTTGACCAACTTGATAACATCTATTATGAACACTTCTATACTCCCCAACATGAACTTTGATTCTATCTTTCTTCTGCCAATTTTTGAACCCCTTACTGACAAATGCTTCCTTCGTCGAACCACTACCTCCAACCTCCATGTCAAATAGATAATAATACAAGCAAAAACATGCATCTTATGATACACTATACTCCAACCAAGAACCAAATTCTTCATTCCACTTAGGATTGAATCTATGCATTTTTCCAAACATTTTCGTTTGAGGGAATGGTTTAAGAATTGGTTGATTTGGCCCCTTGAGCAAATAAGCTCTCCAAATGTCCTCACTCTCTCTCTATAGGATTTGATGTCATTGAATAAATTGAAGGTTTTTTTTCCGGATCCGCTTCAAGATTTTCTATATTAACTTTTGTTTGAGGTGGTTGTTCAAAACTTTGAAATTGAGATACTTGTGGTAGTACACTTTGTCCTTGAGATTGAGGAGAATTTTCCACAATTGAAACATTTTGTCTCTAAGGTTGATCGGATTCAATTCTTGTATTTGTGGAGTTTTGACGTTTGAAATAAGATGGTATCCTTGACAAATAAACAAGTAAATATCAATTATACTATTTATGCTATTAAAACAGTTATAACAAATAAATAAGTATAGAAAGTTACCTTTCATTGAGACTTGTTAAATTATTACAAACAAGAAAGGTCTGCCAAGGATGATGGGGATTAAGAATCTTCTTCCATCTCCATGACCAAAAAAATACCATGCAACCTGAAAAATGTGTAACTTTTAGTACTTAAAAAACAAATAAACAACTGGAAGAAAGCTTTACCATGATGCTCCCATGTCAACAGGAAAATCAAATAAGTAATTAGTGTGAATTTGGCCAGCCACCAATTCTTTCCCTTGACTCTAAGAGAACAACCTGACCACAAATTAAAAACATAAGCATCATTTAATAATTGAGACCATGTAAGTTCAAGTTTAAAATTAAGCAGCACACAAACAACAGCACAATCCTTGAAAGTTATTAAGTTATTTTGCCACTTCATGATGTGCATTATTTGCACAAACTCACATGAATTTCTGCACGTTCATCAAAATAAAATAAGAAAAAGATGTGACCCCATTAATCATTTGCTGCTTTCATGCATTTTGTAATTTACTTCAAACAGGGGATAATCTTAATCATTGATTAAATTAACCCACCAATTTTTTCAGTGAAATAATGCAATTTACTTCAAACTTTGGACAATCTCTTAATAGTATGTGGCGCGACGAAGCCTCACAATTCCTCACAGAAATAAATAAAAAATAAAAAAACGCATATTTGGATAATTGGATTTTTGGAGTCACGGCTTCAGCCTTCAGGCTTGGATAAAAAAACGCAAACCTTCGAGGCTTCAGGCTTGGACGGAGGCGACGCGATGAAGGTTAAAGACGAAGTCTCCCTGGACGACGCAACGCATGAACAAGGTCGAAGACGACACTTCAAAGGAGTGACGAGTTGAACGGACGTCATGAGGCTTGAACGGACGGCGCAATGAAGCTGGCTTGTTTGCGTGATGAAGACGAGGTCGCGAGATGTGTGGGCTGCCGCTGCGGATGAAGAAAACCTAAAAAATGGCCTAAAATGAAACGACGCCTTTTTGCTTAGAAAAAAAAAAGACAAATTTTAATGGCCAGCCCCTGGGTCCGCCACTGCTAGCGTATATGATTTCTGTCCAGGGGATCTTGTATTTGGCTATTTGCTAATATATATTCTATGTTGTAGATTTTACATATTTGGCCACTTATGATATTGGGATTACGTTGTATGTGGTTGAATTCAGATCTCTCTTCTAGGGGTGTTCACGGGTACGGGTCACCCGTGAATTCGAACTGATCCTAACCAATCCAAACAGTTTGGGTTGAGTTATTTATATATTTGGGTCAAAATCGAACCGAACCGATCAAAACCGTTCATGTACGGGTTAGGTCACAGGTTTAGATTTACAGATCCGTTGACCCGATGACCCGATCCGTAAACCTGTAATAATAATATAAATTTTATTATTTATTTATATATATATAAATATATATTAAAAATTTAAAAAATAATTTGACAATAAAAAAAGGTGTGGTATTGTAAATGATAAGATTGCATTCAAAAATAGGATAGAATATTTTTAATATTGCATTAAAAAATAGGATAAAATATTTTTAAGATTTCATTACATAATATAATAGAATATCTTTAAGATTGCATTGGATAATATGATAAAATATATTTAGGATTGCATTCAAATATTGGTTAAAATTATATCTTTAAATTAGTATAAATAGAAACATATTTTGGTGTTCACATATGCATTCCATTCCAAATAATATTAGAGTTTTAGAGAGTTTATGTTTGCATCATTGAGAGAATTTTTGTGAGATCATATAGAAGCGTTTGACAAGTATGATTCTGCAACTCTCCATCAAGATTTAAAGGTACCTATTTGCTTAACGAATAGAAGCGTTGATAACTATTTTATTATATTCTTCTTCTTGACTTTGGAAAAGGTCACAGTTGGGAACTAGGATACCAGTTTTGTCTCTGTTCTTGATGAATTGAGACGTGTGCGACTTCTGACTAGGAAACTAGGATACCTGACTGGGAAACAAGGATATCAGTCTGTCTCTATTTTTGGTGAATTGAGAATAAAGTTTTTTTCTAGGAAACAAGGATACAACTGAAATAATTATTGTGTAAGAGTAGACTAGGAAACTAGGATACTAGGAACTCTTGTATACAAAATTATCATAGTGGAGTTGTCCATTGGATTGATTATTCAATTTGGACGTCGTGATTTTTTACCCAATTGGGTTTTCCATGTTAAAATTGATTGTGTTTTTTTTTATCTCTTATCTCTATATTATTGCTTCGAGTTTGATTTTAAATTATTAATTATTTTATAAAACTCAATTCACCTTCCTCTTGAGTTCATCTGGGACCAACACAATATTCATATGTTATAGAAGTTTTAATAGCAGACTTTTATAATTAAAAAAGTTCTCGATTGCTTCCAAAAATTGGACCAAATGAAATAATTTTCAATATTATAAAAGTTCTCAATTGACTTAAATGGACTATCCATAATTTTATATAAATAAATCATGGCACTCAGCTAATTGTTTAGGACCTTGTATTTTTAGACATTTGAGTTATGTTCCCTACTTTAAAACTTTAAGTAGCTGAAATCAAAATAATGAAAAATTTGATCAGAACCAAGGTATTAACAATATGTTGCTTTGAAATAAGAATTGATTTAAGATTATGACCTTTTTTTTTTCATATTTTGTTTACCATGTTTATAATATTAATGAATCATATTTTGTTTATTTGTTTGTTTCAGCAAATCTAATTGCAACAAAATTGATTATAACAAAGCTTGATTTGTAGGAAACAGTTGTGATTCAGACTATTATAGTAAATCTTGTTCAAAAATCTTTTGTTTTAATTTATATTATAAGCCTATTTTAAAATATTATGTTAATGATATTAAATGAATCAATTTTACTACTTTCATACATTTGATAATATTGAGTTAATTGTATGAGATATTTGAAAGAATCGTGATATAAAATATTAGTTCTAAAACAAATTAAATGGGTAACCCGGTGATCCGAATCGAACCAAACTGTTCATAAACAGATTGAGTTTCAATTTTTTCTTCTAAAAACCGAACCGATCAAATTTGATTAAATTGAGTCCTAAATTTAACCAAAATCGATCCAAACCAACCTACAAACACCCCTACTCTCTTCTATGCAAACACCCCTACTCTCTTCTATGCAAACACCCCTACTCTCTTCTATAAGTCTGTTATGGCTGGTTGTGGGATGGGTACTTGTATTTTACCCCCACATCCTTTTTACTTAACAATAGTTCATTTTATTGTTAAAAAAGTAAATAATTAAATTTATACTTAAAAGTATGAGATAATAACAAATTAGTTTATAAAATATAAAAAATTTAAATTTAGTTATAGATAAGTAAAAAGTATAATAAATTAATCTTTTAAATAATCTAACGATAAATTAATTCATAAATTTTATAATTTAATATCAAATTATTATTAAAAAAATATATCTTATTTTTAAATTCATATTTGAATATTAATTTAACGTATTTTTTTGGACATTCAAACCAATTTATTACCGCAAACAGATTTGACTATTTACTTTATAAAAGAAAGCACGTGTACCTTTAGTTTGGTATATGAGAAACTAAAAGAAAATAGTAGATGAAAATAATTTGATGTGTTTGAAGGAAAAAAAAGTAAGATAAAAATCATTTAAAAAATATTAAATTTTTGATCAAACAAATGAAGTTTATTATATTATTTCGCAATTATTAACATACCTTTCGGCGAAAGTAAGTGTAGGTTGTCGTTGGCTATTTAGAAAGTTACGAATTTTGGCAGATTGTCACTCTTTATTATTAACTTACCTTCAGGTCAAGGTAGGTGCAGGTTGATAAATAAAAAATTATGCCAATCATTTCACTTGCAAAGTTAACTTTTATTTTTGATTTAATATCAACTTTGATCGATTATTTTTTTAGTATTATTTTATTTTAATGTATTAAATTTTATTTTTATTTTTTATTTTTTCAAAAGTTTTATTTTGATATTTTTTAATTTTAATTAACAACCGTTAGTATATAATTAACTTCAATTTTGAAATAATTAATTTAAAATAGTGATAACGAAAACCATAACTATCTTTTTAAAATGTATTTAGCCACCAACTTTTCTAACCTATATCATTTTCTACAAATTTTATAACTATCACAACATAAATAATATAATTATCGTCCATCTATATCTACAACCTTCTTAACATTACAACCCTTATCAACAAATAAATATTCATCCTCCACCAAACATCATCATCACATGACCCCTTAACCACATTGTGACTCAACTCCAAATACATAAAAAATGTTGGGTCTTGATAGTGATGAAAAATTTCAGATTTGATATCATGATGGTGATTTTAGATCTTGCTTTAATTTTAGTCGTATTATTTAAAATTAATTATTTAAAAATTAACATAATATTACTAACAAAATTCAAAAGAAAAGATCATAATAAAACTTTCAAAAAACATAAAAAATCAAAACAAATTTTTTGAAAATATAAAGGATCAAAATAATTTTTTTAAAACTTAATGTCATAAATGACAATAATAAAACTTTTAAAACTTAATATACCAAAATTAAAAAAAATTAAAATAATAGGAAAAAAAATCACATTTATCATTTGTTTTTGTTAGATGATAGTGTTTGACTTTGAATTGAGGTGCATCCTCATGAAAGTTCTGATATGTTAATTGTTGAAGTACAGACTATAGAAGTATTTGCGTTATTTTCTTCAAATTTATGATAAATATTATGCGGATACTACATCGTAACCCGAAGTAATTACATAATTTAAAATAACGTGGTAAATATATTTAGACTAAAATATATTCATGACGAGTAGAAGAATTAAACGTTAATGGGTTATTTATTGAATATAAGAAAGAAAAGAAAATATGTTGCTTAATAATTCTCTCTTTTTTTCTTTATACAATAGGGAGAGAACTCGACAAAGAAATGTAATGCAACTCAATCAATGATTGTTATTTATAATAAGTCTATTGACTCAATACTTACATAAAGTTATAATTATCATAATTTTTAATTAATTGTCAGCATCAAAATTTGTATACTCTAGAAATTAAACTCTATATATAATAGATCTACAAGATGCATCATAAAAGATAAATTAACTAATGAGAAATTGATATATATATATATATATATATATATAATGAAAATATTACTATTATTATTTATTAAGCATGTACTCACGTGATGCATAAAAAAAAACAAAAACACTTATATAAGAAATTAAGATGTATCAGTTTATTATATTATTAATATGCACTTGCAATATGTTTGCTAAATAAAAATTATGTCTGATGACTATCAAGAATAGCTTTTCTTATAATGGGAGGAAATACTATTGAAAAATGAAATGAACTAATCTTAACTATTCGTTTACCATAAAATTAGTTCATCTCATGACACACTATATTAAAGGGAGATTTGATATAATCTCATTTATGGGAGTAAACTCAAGTATGTCAGGATTTATTATTGGAGTAAACTTAGACACTCAACGTATAACAAAACAAAACAAAACAACTTGAAACAAAAAGGTAAATCAATTCTTATTTTTTGGAGTAGTGAACTCAAGTATCATATCTCATGATACATAAATATTCAGATACTCATAATAACCCCTTAAATTATTGAAACTTATTTAATTAAGCCACTAACCTCATCTAATAGCTGTTTTTCCGCAAACATCAAGAGTCAAGAATATCCTCTTTCTCTTTACCAAAGGTTCCTCATCATCATGATTCCAAGGACTCAAGTCCTTGAGCAAAAACCCTAGAAAACGCCTCCATTTGACTCTTGGTCAACGCCAACCCAATTTGAATCCCTCCAATTTGATCCCTACTCTCCGAGAGCGAAAACGCACCCGTTTTATCAACGGATGTGACATCCACTTTCTCAGGCCTTCCCCACCCAAAGTCAACGCCGTAAACATCAAACCTCGGGGACCCGGCGACGGAGAACATCCTAGGACTCTCCGACATCACCGATTGAATCTTCGGAATCCATTTGTCCGCGCCGTTCAACACGTCACCCTCTATCCCGTTCAACTCCTCGCTTATCCCTATAACGCTTTTGAAAAACGCTTCTTCCCCCAAAAGCTCTTCTCGCTTGGCCGTAGCCAACAAAGCCACGACGCAGTTCCCGAAGTACGTTTCTGGAATTGGGGGGTCCAAACGCGCCCTACAGTCCACGTTGAAGACAAAAGGCACTCTTTCGCAGTTGGGTTGCTCCGCTTTCACCGCGCATGACAACAAGTAAGCGCACGTGACCGTAAACGATGTCACCCTGACCTTCTTCTTGTTGTCTCCGACAACAACCTTGGACTCCGCTAACTTCTTCAGCTTCTTGATGTCCAACGGTGTCAACTCAAACAATCCTTTCACCATATAAAAAAAAAAAAAAAAAGAAGACATTTAGACAAGCTTTTCTGTTTATTATTACGAAGAAAAAATCATGCGACGAATTCATTGTTTGACCAATTAGAGAATTAATCACCATACACCATAATGTGAGTTATGTTATAATCTATAATTTTTATTTTAACTCCCATAAAAATGGATATTGCCTCAATGAAACAATTTATTCTTTTAAATGGAAGTAAGACATTACAAGAGATAAAAGAATAAATAAATTAATATTATTTTTTAAAACTTTAATAGTATTTTAGACTTTTTCCCCAACCATGATGTATTTTATAAAAAATTGTAATATTTTCTATAAAAATAACGTAAATTATTTTTATCCTCACAAAATATATCTTTTTGATCCGCCACTCTTTCTACATGAATGAATGGTGGAAGAAAAGATAAAATATCATTCAAAATTTCACTTTTGTTATTAGTACAGTTCTGTGCAACTACATTTTTTTTTTTAGAAATAGAAAAAAAATGGGAAATACTGATGCAATGTGTTAAAATATGATTACCTTTAACCAAATCGGTTTGATTTCCACCGAGGGTGTCCCACACTTTCAAGCTTCGGTCATTGGTGGCTCCACCGAAGCTCGTCCACGACTTCGCGTAAATCTCACCGATCCCCAAAGGGTCTCTTATGACAGATCTATCAAACGAAGGTGTTAGATGCTTCGGTAGTGATAACAACAACGGTTCTTCTGGTGAGGTATTGAGGTAAGAACAAATATGCGCCCACGATTTCATGAACAAAGTTGAAGACTTTCCATCAAGTGCTGCGTGGTGGCTTGTTATTCCTATCGAAAAGCCTTGGTTTGGGAAGTGGGTGAGTTGAAGGGCTAACACAGAAGCTTCTTCGTGGGAAGTTGGTAAGTGGGGTATTAGGTTTCGGCGGTGGTTGTTAATTTCTGATAGGTTTGAGGAGAGGGTGTTGAAGTCTACGTTGGATTCGGCGATTCTGAAGGGTATTGAGTTTCCGGGGGTGTAGGTGATGAGGGGGAGGGGTGTGTGAAGTGGCCATGTGATGGTGCCGGCGAGAGGAGGGAAGTGATGGAGAGTGAGGGAGAGAGAGTGTTTGAGATTTGGAAGAATGGTGGTGTCGAAGAATGAAGAGGTTGTTGTTGGGTTTGGGAAGGAATAGAAGAATAGACGCTCCACTGGGGGGAAGCGTAGCCATAGGACGTCGAAGAAGGTGAAGGGAAGAGTGGTTGGTGGGGTTTCTTGTGGCGGCGAGATGGGGCAGACTTCGTGGACTTTGAGGGTTGGTGACTCTGCCATGGGGAGGAAGAAAGTGAAGAAAGAGAGAAAGAGATTATTGTTCTTGCACTCCAGAAGTTTTGAGAGGAGTGTAAAGCCTTAATATGGGCGCGTCATTTTGTATTCTTTTGAGATTAAATTTGATTATGAAAATTGAAAAATGTTTGATCAATATGTTATAAGACACCGACTGAAAAAAAGTATTATAAAATTTATCAAGTGATAGAATGAAAGAGATAAAAAAAAAATATAATTGAAGTGTTAAAAATAAATAAATGTTTGTGTAGTGTTATAATCTCTTTGCACTTATGGTTTATTTTAATATATGTCTCTTTTCACCGACAAAAAGAAATGTTTTTATATCATCATTATTGCTTATTAGTTATATACTTTCTTGTTTGTTTGTGCAATTTTTAGTGTAATAGTAATATTTTATTATTGTTGACTTGCCTTGGTCTAGATCACAAAGTTGGGTAAGATTTCCATTAGTCTAAATAGTTATTTTTATTTTTAAATTATAGAATATTAATAAATTTTATTTTGAATGATAAAATTTAAATTTAAATTTTAAAAGTGAAAAAGTGTGACAAATCTATTCATAATTTAATTTTGACTATTACGGTTGATGATGAAAAAGTCTATGTGATACATTCAATGATGGATTTGTTAGTACTTTATACATTTAAAGATGAAAATGATTATATATCCAAAATATAATTTAATCTTCATATTTTTTTCATTTTTTCAATTGTTGCAAATATAACATTACAATAAGTATTTTAAAAAATAGGAAAACAAACATAATAATAAAAATAATATTAATTAATAAATATAATTTGTCTATTACTATGAAATTTATAATGTGATAGTACCTTATCCAAAATATGAGACTCAAACAAAAATGCATAATTATTAAGTTAATTCTTACAAAAAAATGAGATTGAACTTGATTTTGTCATTACTTAATATTGTCACAATAGAAATTTCAAAGTAACAAACAAATTATGTTTATTAATCAATATTATACTTATTATTATATTTTTTCTAACTTATGTTTGCTTTTTTATTTTTTTAAGTGTTTATTAACAATTAAAAAAGGAGAGAAAATGAAAATTAAATTATATTTTAGATAAATTAGTCATTTTTATTCTTGACTGTGTAAAGTGCTGATAAATTCATCCTTGAATATGTCATATAGACTCTTTCAATAACAGTAACCGACGAAAATTAATGTATAAATGAATTTGTCACATCTTTTTTACTTTCAAAAACTAAAATTTCATCCATGAATATGTCATATAAATTCTTTTAATAATGGTAATCGTCGAAAATTAACACATGAATAAATTTATTACACCTTTTTAATTTTCGAATACTAAAATTTTGAATTTTTATTTTTCGAAAGATAAAATTATCAATATTTTTATTATTTAAAAATAAAAACAACTATTTATTTAGTATAAAGATTTTCTTTGATGTAACTGCATTTAAAGCTCAAGCTAATAACTTCTTGTTAAACCGAAATAACACGTCTACACTGGCAAATACATACGTTCGGCGGCAAAGGCATCTAATTTCTTGATATAAATTTCATTTTCATGGACTGAACCTGCACTGCACCCAACACCAGCTGCCCACTAAGAGCAGTGGTCGTATTCATCTTTTTTAGTATTTGTTTGCCTAATGTGTGTCCATCCATGACACTGCAATCTAGATTAGAAATTAAAAACTACCACGCACACCATTCCACTTGACGTATTATAACAGGATGATAAGGACTCATGTTATATCATCTATTTATAATATATAAATTTTGAGACAAAGAGTCTTCCGCTATCATGTTAACTTATTATAAATTGTCGAATCATCTTATTCGCTTACGTGTCAATGTATAATTAGCTCTAAATTTTAATATATTTCTACTTGACTGAAAGCTCCAAAAAATTTACTCCTCCCATTACCAATTTAGACCTAAATTTCATTCTTTCCTTTCCTTAATATTCTAAACCACAATAATTTTCATTATTGACAAAAACTATCATGACAAACAACAATTTTCATAAGAAATCGCAGCCGCAGATTATATTCATTCTTTCTTATTTCACTCTACAATTTCACTCTTATCTCTCTGATTTTTCCAATTCCACTCTGTTAGTTTTTTTTTTTTTCTAATATTCTAAGACAACTTTCATCAATCATGGAAATTATCATCACAAACAACAATTCTCATCAGAAATTACAGCCGCAGGTGATATTTGTTTTATCTTATTTTACTCTACAATTTCACTCTTATCTCTCTTATTTTTCCAATTCCTCTTCAGTAAGTTTTTTCTAATCCATTGTGGTGGGTTCAAAGTGGCATAGATGCAGGTAATATATACTTTTTTTGTCAGTGTATGTTGGTGCTAATTGGTGGCATAAATCTCTAATTGGAATCTTAAATTATTTTTTGATAGATCTTATAGTACTACATAAAATTAAAGTTCCACAAAGTGGCGACGAAGGGTATAACTTATACAAATCTTTCTATTTTTCAATTCGATACGATCTATTCGTTCGTGGAACTATTTACTCGATCTCAGACATTTCTGTAACACTTCTAACAGAGGGACAAATAGTCCATTTTGAAAAAATTTATATGGTAGATCTCATTTTGAGATTTATGAATAGAATAAAAAAGAAAATTTATTCGTTTTTGAATAATGTACAGATCTTAAACGATCTTCTACAAAAATTCATCTTTCGTTGGAGATCTCTTCAACTCCTTTATTAAAAAATCTAATAAAGATCAGATTTTGAACTCGATTCTGTGATGCACATGCTTAATGTTCGTTATCTCTCCAAATGTGATGCGGTAGAAGGAATTGTGCGCGGTAAGAGGCTAGGATACTATGTGTCAATTGTCAAGAGGCTGAAATTCATGTGTCTCACTTGTTGCGTGGAAGAAGGCAATGATGCGGTAGAAGTCTGTGTTGTAGGAAGAAAACAAGTGGTGGCCGCCAGGATAATGGTTTAATTAATTATATGATGCAATTCTTTTTATGTCCGTGAATTACAAAAGGTAAGAGTAAATTTTGTAAGGTTGTCAAGTAGTTGAAGGCATTACGTCAATATTGAGATTCTGATTTTGAGGTTACTATATTCTCTTCTTAATAGATACTTCACAATATCTACATATATTTTTTTCTTTCAATTTTTTCACCTTAGAATGTTATGAATATAATGAATCAAACCACTTTAAGTTATAATTTTTTTTATTTCCTTTCATAATTATAAGACACGTTATTTTTTTAAATCTATATAGTTTGAGTCATATTGCCTCAACAGTTTGTTAAATTAAAAAAATTCCTTATTACCATAACTATAACAATTATCTTATTTTCAAATATTTAACACCTTATTTACCAATTCAATTCATATAATAATTAGATATTTACGCTTTAGTGCAAAATTATTCTTTTCTAATATTTAGATTTAAAATATTTATATACTATTTTCATTTTTACAATAACTAATGTTTTAATCACATTGAAATTTATTTATTACAATATACCTGCTATAATTGAAACTATAATAACACTAATAAAGTCTCTTAATTACAAATAATTAATATTCAAGTGTCAGTTTAATACAATTTAGTATTATACTAATAACAAAAATGTAACAAACATCATCAATCTAAAATGTAAAATTATTAATTAGTACTAATTAGGAAGAGTGTCACTTTCAAATTCAAGAGGTTGTTCAACATAAACTTTCTCTCGGATGAGTTCATTAAAGAATGTGCTTTTGATGTTCATTTGATATAGTTTCATATTACTATGAGCAGCAAATAAAAGTAAAATTTGTATTACCTCTGGATAATCCATTGGAGAATAGGTTTCTTTATAATCTATATCTTCCTGTTGTGAGTAACATTTGACAACTAACATTGTTTTGTTTCTCATGACCTTGCCATGCTCATCCAACTTGTTACGAAAGATCCACTTGACTCCAACAACCTCTGAAAATACAATGAACACTCTTCAAATAAACCAAGAGGGGGGTGAATTGGTTTAAACCTGGAATTTAAAATTTTACTTAAAACAATTTGCGGAATTTGAAATCTGGATCGTATAACTTAAAATCTTTTTTAAACCAGAACTTTTCTTTCAACCAGGATCACCCTTGTTATGCAAGTAATGTCAGAAAATATGTCTTGTTGATAATTTCTTGATTACCCAAAAGCAAACAATGAGAAATGTACAGAATTAGAATAAAAGACTCAACGATCTATACTGGTTCACCTCACAAACTTGGAGGCTACATCCAATGACTTCCAACCAACACTAGTTTAGAGTTTTCATTAAAACAAATATAATTCTTCACAAGCTATTACAACAGATCTCCCTTGTCAAACTCAGACAAAGAATCAAAATCTAAATCATATAGATTTCTTAAGATCAAGAATCAGAGAACACTACTCTGTTCTACCCTCTAGAGAACCCTTCTCTAGAAACAACTTTAAAGAAACTATTTGCTCTTAGGAAAATATACAAATTTTTTAAACAAACAAAAACTATCACTGTCTAGAGTTTAAGGAAGATATCATCTCATGATCCTTAGCATATGAATGAGATGAATATAATCAATCAAATAGAGTTTGAATGTATGAATTTCAAAGTACAACTTTCTTGAAGACTCTTGTTAAGACTTTGCTCAAAACTTCATCATCAATGTATAGTGAATCTTAAGTTTTGATGTAGAATGTTATTCACTCAGAACAAACTTTTTCTCAACTTCTAAAGCTTTGGGAGTATTGGGTATTTCGTAGAAATGAATTCTAAAGACTTACTAAAACCACAGACCCATAAGCTTTTTATAGAAAAACAGTTTTAACAGAATGTAATCGATTAAACTGTAAGTGTAATCGATTAATTCAACATATGTAATCGATTAATACATCATTTAATCGATTAATTTGTTCTTGAGCATTCTGGAAATCTTTCATGAATAATTTAATTGATTAATACATGATGTAATCGATTAAGACAGATAAGCTCAAACTGTAAATAAGCCTTGGTAATCAATTACACCTTACTGTAATCGATTAAGGCAGACTCTTCAATTTAAATGAAATGAACTAAGTAATCGATTACGATTTTCTGTAATTGATTAACACAAATAGACACATTTTTGAAATAACACTTGGTAATCAATTACACAATAGAGATAATCGATTAAAGTGTTCAACATGGCTTTTCCATAAATAAACATAAGCATGTAATCGATTACATAGCAATGATAATCGATTAAAGCAGTGCAAAAGATGATTTTTCCAAAACATTAAGCCATGAGGTTTTCTTTGTTAATGCAAGCATTTTAAACTTTTATCCTACATATAAATGCATGTGAATGATTTATGCAATGCAAGGATCACTAGGCTATGTACTTGAACCACTTAGACAATTACAAATGCCATTAAAATGATTGGGCATGTAGAAAGCTAAAACACCAAGCCAAATACTTCAGCCTTGCTTTGATTGCTTGCAGCTCCTTCTTCCAACTCCCCATGTATCTAACAACCTCCTTGTCCTTCGATAGCTCTACTAACTTCAAATGTCATTCTTTTGGAATTGGTTGAACTCCTCCTGCATAGCCTTCACCTAGCTCATCTTTCAATGGACTCATCCAAGACGAAATTTATGTTGAACAACTTCTTCAGTTTGAGAGTGACACTCTTCTAACCATGTTTTCAACCTTACTTTCATTAGGAAGAATACTCAACTTCTTTGGATAAAGAACTACCTTGAAGACTACAACTTCTGTGAGAGTAAAATTCCTAGTTCTATGATAATAAAGTTGTCATTATTAGTCTTTCAAAAAACCCTACATTACATTTAAGGGGAAAAAATATACAAATTAAGCATCATTTTATAAGAGACCACGTTCAGAAAGGGACAATAAATTTACAATTTGTATCCACTAATGATCAGCTTGTTGACATATTCACAAAACCCCTTACTGAAGAAAGCTTGACTCTGTTAAGAAGTCAACTTTGAAGAATGGACTTTATAAAAGCTTAACTTAATATATATCTCCCACTTTCACTTAATGTCCAAAGGATCCATCGTCCAATGACTCTAAGGAGACATATGTGCATCATCGTCCAATGTATGGACGCACATATGTAATTTGCATTAACTTAGTAAAACACAACGTTTTGGTAGGAGAACGTTGTAGTGCTTTTTGTTGTGTCACTTCTTGGATGATGGGCCTAATGATTTTTTCTCAAAAAGCCCACACAAAACCCTGAACAAAACCACTAAAAGGAATTTTCCTTCTCTCAAAAACACCTTTCACTTTCAAACACTCTACCACTTAAACCCTAACCAAGAAAACCTCATGTATGTCCTCTGAACACATACATGAAGAAACCTACATTCCTAACATGGAGATTACCACTATCCACATTGATGATGAACTAAGCATCCATGTTGAACACTTCTTCGACATCAACGAGTTAGAGAAAGTCAGTCTCAAGCTTAACAAGACTCTATTGGTCTGTGCAACAAGGATGTACTTCAACGAGCCTTAACTTATCTATGTAGAGCTCATAAGGATATTATGGAAAAATTGAGTTCTTGGACAACAAATCCATTGTGTCCAAGGTTCTAGTGGTTATTGTCACTTTATTAAGTGACTCCATCGCTAAGGCTACTGAATGTCTATGTGAAGACAACACCTACCATGAAGGTCAGGAAAAGACTCATGACACACATGTTTCAAGAGCTCTCTACTAGGAAAACACAAAAAAAGTTGGTAACCGTAAAACAATTGTGTACAATTTGATGTGTGAAAGGGCTTAGATATCGGCCAACATTCTCAACAAAGCGTCTTCCACAAGTTTGGTTAAAAAAAACTACCCTTTTTGACTTGCACAAATTTGTATAGGCATGGCAACGGGGCGGGACGGGGGCGAGTATTGCATTTTCCACCCCCACCCTCGACTTTATAACCGATCCCCAACCTCGCCCCGATCCCCGTTAGGGTTAAAAATACATATTCATCCTTGTCCTTGTTAGGGGTTGGGTTTCCCTGCCCCCCCGCCCGCCCGCCCGCCCGCTAATATTGATTAAAATTAAAAAAATTAAAAAAATACTGTAACTTTTGTTATTGAAAAAATGGGACAAAAAGGCTAGTTATGTAACCAAAAAAAGAAGCCAAATTCAAAATATGGGATCATAATAAAAAATTACAAAACCAAACCAATCAATTCACTTAAAATCATAAAATCTAGGTATTGCATAAGAAATTAAGGACCTGCATATTTAATTTCACCCAAAATACAATATTATTTAAATATATATTGTCCCAAAAATAAGTAGCACATCATATAATTATGTTTAGCAAAAAAAAAAAAAAAGATACTAATATACTATGTTGTGTAACCTTCAAGTTCTAATTTAGTAAAAAGAGAAAACTTAAACAAGTTCCATTACTTCACATTACATAATAAAAAAAAAACTTAAGTTTCTAGCAAATAAATGTTGATCATTCCTCCAAATTAGTGACACAAGCATTGATCATTTCACATTCATAAAAGAAGAAGAACAATTAGAACAAAAGCTTATATTATATAATATAAAAAACTGAAATTCAAAACATTGTTTACCTTCATCATTTGAAACCATTTCATTCATTAAAGTAGCACAATCAGCAAAAACTTTATAGCTCATAGAACCTATGAAAATACATTACAAGTATTAGTTTGTTGAACAAACACATATATCAATTTAACGACTTATATGAATAAAACTTTACCAGTATTTTCAGCACTCCACAACCAACTTCTAGCACACATTAAAGTCTCCAAAGTAGTCTATTGAATTCGACTACGATGTGGGCTTAATATTTAACCACCGGTGCTAAATGCGGATTCTGAAGATACGATAGATACCAAAATAACTAATATATTCTTAGCAATTGCTTGAAGTGTTGGATACTTGACACAATTAAAATTCCACCACATTAAAATATCAAAGTCTATTGCTCTTGGTAAAACATCTTCTAAATAGTGGTTCTACTCTGATTTAACATAAGAACTTATAGCCCTTTGTCCCTTATAATAAATCTATTATACTCAATTAATGCATCACCAACAACTTCATTACCAGTAACATCACCAACATTACTACCAAAAGAGTCTTTGTTCATTTTCATTTGGTAACTAGAAACTAAGTCATAGCACAATTGTTGAATGCACCTCACTTGATTAAAAGAGTCATGTTTATACAATTTTTCATAATAATACTCAAGTAACTCCATCTTGTACCTAGGATCTAAAATAGTGGCAACTCCCATCACATTATGTCACACCCCAATATTTGTCAAATTGGATCAACATATTTTTTTTGCCATTTGTTGAATCATTGGGTAAAGAGAAGTAGTCCATTGTTTGATTGTCAACTTAATCTCACATATATTTGGAAAATACAAATTAGCAGTTGAATGTTTAGTAGAAGAAAATAATTCAGTGATAGTATTGAACAACTTCAATCTCCTACATATATCCTTTGCAAACTGCCATTGTAAAGTACTTGACAAACAAGTATATTGGTACTCTTATTGCTTTAATTGACAAAATACATCCTCATATCGTATGGCAATTTAAAGTATTTTGTAAGTTGAGTTCCACCTAGTTGGACAATCTAAGGCCAAATTTTTGGTGTAAGGGATTCTCAACTGTTTAGCTGTTTGCTCAAATTTTTCCTTCTTCTTAGGTGTTGTTGTGCAATATGCCACACTATACTGAATCTTTTCTACACCTTCTTTCACCACTTCCAACCCATCTTTTACTATCAAATTAAGGATGTGTACACAACAACACTTGTGAAGTAAATATCCATCCTTAAGCAAACTACCTAAGTGCAATTTATCCTTAATTTTATCAATCATAACATCATTTGTGGTTTAATTATCTAGAGTTATAGTGGACAGCTTTGTGTCAATATTCAAATGTATCAAACAGTCAATCAATACATTGCAAAGTCTATCACTTGTATGAGGAGCAGGAACATAAATGAACCTAACATAAATAGAGAGATATAATATAAAAAACAACAAAAAAAAAGAGAAATATAATAGAATCATATTCAATCATTTTATAAAATAAAAGGCCTAACAATATAAAAAGTTTCAAATCATTTTATTACCTTAAGATCTGACTTTGTAAGTTCCAACACCCATCAATGTAATGAGTTGTAATAGCCATATACCCCCTATTCTGATTGGTTGAAGTCCACATGTCTGATGTGGTGGCCACTCTTCCATCAAGACTATCCAACAACTTCAAAGATGTTGCTCGTTCATTCTCGTATATTTTCATTATCTCCTTCTTAATTGTGTTTCTAGTAGGAACATGAAACACAGGTTGGAGGGCAACAAAGTATCTCTTAAAGCCAAGGTGATCCACAATTGATAGTGGATACTCATGTATAATAATTATTTTTGCTAGCTCTCTCCTTGCATATTCTGCATTGTAAATTCCCACACCCAACTATTGCTTTCCTTGCACGACCTTAGGTGCAAGAAATGTTTGACCTTTCATCCATTTCATAAAAATCTTGTACTGAACATAAATCTCATTATGTTGCCACAAATGCTTGGTTCCATTTTTTTTATTTTCCACCAAGAAGTTTCTTACAATACTTGCATTCAGCCTTGTCCACACTATTAACTTTAATTTTTTGAAAATGTTGTCAAATCTTACTTTTCAACCTAGTGGATACTCCTTGTGTCTCCACATTATTAACTTCATCTTCATGAGGTGAAGGAGTAGGATAAACTGGAATAGGTAATGGAGTCTGATCAATTGGTGAAGGAATAAAAGAAACTCCTTTCGGTGAAAAACTAATATCTTCCATTACTTTCCTAAAAAGAAAAAAAAGACACTAATTAATATAAACTTATTTCACTCCAACTAATTTCATTCTAATAAATCTTAAAATGAAAAAAAAGCAAGCATCAATTAAAATGGAATAATGAACATACCAAACTGAGGCTAAATGCACCAATTAACAGGGAATTAATTGGAAAAAATTGTTCTTACATTTTTAGAAATTTAATTATTTCTTCTTGAATATGTATGTAATTAAATATTCCTATTTGATTTGGAAATAATTACATGAGCATTCAATTTCAGAAAATAAGTAACTATGACTCTTTATACACATAATAAGAAAAAGAAAAATGCCAAAAACCATCCACAGAGCAATGAATCAAGTTCATAAGAAACAAAACTAATTTGAGGGATGGCTGGCATTATGTCATTAAGATTGATAGGTGATAACCCATAAAGCTGCATATGAATATATTATTACTATTAACTAAACATGAATTTGGATATGTATTTTGTTTTGTAAATATACTCATGAATGAGTAATAGATGAACTGCACAATACTATCATTAGATATTTTTCCGTGAATGCAAGCCTCTCCCAACTGTGTAAAACAACTTAGATATGAAACATCATTTGTCTACATGTTCAGAACTTCAAAATTCAGACTTGTAGAATCGTGAAATCCAATGGAATAATAGTTTGTTTGATGTCTACTATTAAAAAAAGCAAGGATGAGTCATTTTAATTAGTATTTGATAGTGCTTTTCCATATAAGGCTATAATTCATTATGATAATGATATCTCTGAGTTGGGTACAATGCAAAATTAATTGAAGGATGCTAGTATAGTGGATTGATGATACTGATGGTAAGAAAATGGTTGAACAGAATATTCCGAACCGACAATTTGAAAATAAAATTGTTAGGAAAGCCCATGGCCTGACACGATTCGGCTGGCTTAGGAGTTGTGTTTGTCTGGTGGCAACGAGTGAGCAATAGTACTTCACTGGATGTAACTATTAGTTTAAGTTGTCTAAAAGATAATTGGTGACTTGGTGTATACTTAATTATATTAATAATCTCTTATGAAGTTTCTACTGAAAACACAAAAATTCAATAAAGTGAAAGTGTGATTTTATATGTCGGCATTTGTGATATGCATGTAAATATTAATCAAGGAAAAACACGGAATTTTACTTGTAAAAATTGAAACCCTTTGATTAAATATTTTGTAGATCAAGAATCCCAATCAACTTTTCATTCCCTATCTCCCTTCCTTTGAAAGAACTAAAGATAAAAAGGATTAAATGTTAATTTCTGAAATTTCTATAAGATAAAGAGAATAGAAGACAAAACACAGATGAAAATAACTATTTGATAATAAAACTCTTATTGTTGATAGGAGGTTAAAATGAACTGGCTTTATTTTAAAAATGAAGCAAAGGTATTGTCACAAAACAAGACTTTTGAGCATATATGGGGCTCTCTAAAGTTATTTTTGTTAAACAAAACAAATAGAAAAAAATGTACAAATTGGTATATGATGATGGAACAAACCACATGGAGGATTGGAAAGTAAGAATGATCAAACTATGAGTTGCACACCAAATAGGTTTTTGCATGAGTCTGGGAACTAATTTTAGCCTTAGGTTATGGAAAGTAGTTATAAAGTATCAATCTCATAAAGTAAAACAAATAGAATACTTCTATAATGCATAGGCAATGGGTAAAACTATAGTACCTTTCAATTGTCTTGTCCAATAAATATACAACAAATTTTGAATCAATAAAAAAAAAGTATAGTAAGCTAAATTGGCAAAATTAAAAGGAACTAGTGAAATAATTTTATTGAGTTACACATGCTCAGTGCCAATAACCAAATCAAAGTCAATTAAGAATCAACAAATTAATATAATCAGATATGGACATATGGGATAATGGAAGGGTAGAGTTGAAAACAAAAGTCTAATATGATTAAAAATTACATATTCAATATGACTTGATTTCCTCTTCTTTTTCTTTTACCTGATATTTTTTTATTTTAGGCAATGTTTGAAGGGCTACACGCTCTCAAGGTTCATCATCATGGTTTCTTTATTAATATTTCTATTATGAAAAAGGCCAACTATTTAACTGATCTTGTCATATGCAAATTCCTAGCTTTATGTCTATATTTAATGAATTTTCTATAAACACATGCACATGCATCAACTTGTATATTCCAAGCTTATATATTTCTAACCATATGCACATTGTATGTTCCCAACTACCTTAATTAACCACACGCACATATGCATTGGAAAATATGATAAAAGATGATAACAGAGTTATGGTCTCAGACTATGGCTTCAAGTTTAGAATGATCATTAGATTCGGCAAGAATCAACATTGAGGAGTTGGGCACCCTTTTTCTTTTGCAAAAGCTCTGTGAGAGAAGAGGTCAAAGAAAGAGTGAAGTGGGTGCTTTGTGAGGGAAGACTGAAGAGCAGCTAGTGCCGATGAGGCAGTGACGGAAGGGAGGAGAGACGATTGAGGGGAGGCACGCACAACACAGTCGTAGTCTCGGCTATCTCGCTCTCGCATCACAAAGATTTTAGGTTTTCAGATTATTTATATGTACGATTTTTTATTTTTTTAATGTTATTTCTTACGGGGCGGGTTCAAGTGCGGGTGCTGGGTGGATATAAGTAATCCCATACTTGCTGCCTCCCCCGCTTTTGGTTATCGGGGAAAACCCGACCCCGAACTTTGTCAATGCGGTTTTTTCCTCATCAAAGTTGGGGTGGGTTTGCTTCAACCCCCACGGGGTCGGATTCCGCTGCCATGCCTAAATTTGTACTTTTTTCACCATAGGGATAATCTCCCTTTTCATCTACCACACACCATTTACATCAATATTCTTCAAAATTTAAGGAATCTTGGAGGAATGAACGATATCTATTATACAATGTTTATGAATAAGATACCATGTGATCAAGGATTCTATCATGTGTTTGAAAGAAGGATGACGACTCCAAGCACACCATCATTGTCAAAGGTTTTGTTATTGCCAAGCAGTAGATGTTCAGGAAAGCCAATCCCAAGGCAATGAAAGTGGTGATTGGTCTTGAACAGAGAGAAGTTCCTCAAGTAGATGAGGAAGTCAAAAATGGAAGAAAACAAAATAGGCTCTCCCAAGCAATTGTCGATGAAGATAAAGATTTGAACAATTTTGGTATTGCTAAAAAGGTTGAGATGATTATAAAATGGAAACAAAAAAAATAGAAGACAAGAAAATAGACCTAGAGAAAAGAATAAGAGGAAGAGCTAATGGCTAGAGAGAGTAGAACCAAGAAAAGCCATGAGCAAGTAGGTCCATCCACTGCTCCTCAAATAGTCCCTAGAACTACTCATCCAATGACCACTACTCCCATGAAGACAACTAAAGTTAAAACAACCAATCAGAAGTTGAAAAACCTTAGTGAGACTGAGGATGGAGATAATTTCCATTTATTCCAAGGAAGAGGAAGGCAAATGCTCAGAAGCAAGCATCCCTTGCTCCTAAGAAAGTCAGAGTAACCAAAACAACATTTGAACTCAAGGAACTAGTTATTCTCTCTGATATACCAAGAAAAAGAAGAAATCAGAACAACTAAAGCTAATCCCTAGATAGTTGAAAAACAATGGGCTCTTCCCTCTCCTCCTTCATCATTAAGCAATGAAGCAACACCAGATACTCCTTTTTCTCCACTACAAATGCGTCCATCATCTACATCCAAGCAATGTCCACCTCTATCTCCCCTCAATTTGGAGAATTTTAAAACCAACCAGAAGATGAAGGCATCTATAATGAATGGACAAATATTTCCATTGGCCTTCATTTAAGGTAATCCTCAGAACGAGTCTAGAAGGAGTGATCTCAATGACGTAATGCAATGGGAGCCCATCCATAAGGAATCCTGCTTCCACTCCTGAGTGGACGAAATATGACTATGTGTACACACCCTAAGAGGCCTACAAGGATTTATCTTCAAACATCATAGTTCATCTTGAGACTCCCACATGGACGTGCCAAGTTCACCCCACATAGTAAAGATGCGACACATTGTTTGGTTCCTGGTGTTAGTATATGGATGTCCTAGAGACAATCTTTTCATTAGATTAGGATGTACATGTACTTTTCATATTGTCATGAATAAATTATAAGCGTTCTTTATCTTGTTTCATATTCTGTCTCGATATTATTATTAATATATGAGTAACTGGATAAAACACTTGGAATAGAATAGGTATCTCTTGAATATCAGTGATGGGATCACGATCATGAGGATTCATGGATACCAGATGTCTACTCCTAAATTTAAGTTCCTAGTCTAGAGATACTGAGAATGGGGATCAGTGATCTCGAGTAAGACTAGCACAGCTTATCTACTTGTATGCAGATACAAGGTAAAGACTTCATGAGCTACAGACATGAAGATGTCTTATCTAAAGTCGTGGGTGGACCTATAAGGGTATAGCTCGCACTGAACGAACCCACAAAGAGACTCTATGAGGAAATCTCACAGATAGTATCATTAGAGAAGTCTCTTATTATTTGGGTGTGTCTTTCCTTAGACCAGAAGTTTTCACCTAGACTGTGTTCTAGAAGACATGCTTTGATTGTATATCTCGTCTGCCTGAAACATGGAGACACATAGGTATACCTTTGGGCATGTCCTGAAAGAACACGAGTCTAGGGTGACTAGCTGAAGGAATTCGTTAAATCTCTATGAGAGATTAGGTTATCTGTAAATCGGAGAAATTGGGATGACATTTACGGGACTCAAGAATCTATGCATAGTAAAAGAAATCATGAGATGATTTGCCTTTAGAGTCAATAAATTTGGAGACTCCCTATTTAGTATTAAAGTTTACCCTAGACCGCAAGGGTTGATACGTTTCCTTACCCTAGGTTTTATGGGAAGGTAACCGAGACGAAAGGAAATACATATGAAAATCAAATAGATTTAATAGGATGATCTTGTCATTTACCTAACTAGTTCTGGGGCAACAAATCATTGCTAGTGCTCTGTGTTGTCATTAAATGGGTAGAGATCTTGTTGGGCCCAAACTCATTTATGTCAGTAGCTATGTTGGGCCTAATGGGTCACACACTAACACTTTATTGTCATGACATTATAGCATTAAAGGTTTTGGGCTTAATAATGGTTGTTGGCCCAAGAAAGAGTTTAGAAATTTATCTTAAAGAGAAAGGGGCACATGAATGGAGTTAATGGGCTTGGATAGTCCAAGACATTATTAATTAATTTAAATAGTTAAATTAATTATCTGATATTTAAATTTGATAATTTAAATTTTGAATTTAAATATGAATTAACTATAATAGATAGTTTCATATCAAAAGGAGAAGATAAGAGCTAGATTTGAATTTGAATTCAACTAGCATCTTATCATGATCATATCCTAGATTTTAGGAAGAAGTTTGAGGGTTGATTAGAGGCTTATCATACGGCTGGATATTTGATTGTTATTTGGCAAAATAAATTCCAAGTAATTGACTTGGTCTTAAGAAGATAAGATAGGAGGTTGTTGACAATTTTTGAAATACAACAACTCTATCTTTTATTCATGTGTGAGATGCTTAATGATCAGAATTTTATGGTTAAAAATCTGACCTAAAACTCTTCTATAAATATACTCTTGTGATCATAGTTCTAAAATAATAGTTTTTTAGAAAAACCCCATCTATCTTCCTCTTTTTCACGTGCCCCTTTGTGTGAGTTTTGGCTGAAAATTCAGCCACCAATATCATCTATTGGTGAGTCTCTTAGATAAGTAAAACACTTTAAAACCTAACCTTCTTCCTCTCCATTGGTGCGCCTAGCTTGCCTCCTTTGGTGTTTGTTGGTGGCATTCAAGAAGTGTTCTTGA
>PYAF01002548.1:967271-983727 GCA_007407185.1 Glycine tomentella
GGGCTTCAAGGCCCTATCTTTCACCTGGAACACAACAATGTTTTTGTCCATCAATGGAGGTAACACCAAAAGAGGCTTAAAGGTATTTGATAAGGTCCAAGGCACAGGAGAGCACTCAAAATACCATCCCTTTGGTCTTGTTTGATAGACGCAAAATGGAACCCTCTCAAGAAGTCCAACCTCCAAAGGTTGAATGGTAGAAAAAGATCAACATTTGGGCTCCCCAACAAAACTCTTACTAGTAAATCCAGCTAATCTCAATCTCACTACCTCTAAGTACTCCATGCTAAGTGGTCTACATACTTAAATGTATACTTGTAACCAGACTATTGCATATCCACATGGTCTACACATATCCAAGGTCATTGAGATCAAGATAGTAGCAGACAAAGTCTGCCCTCATCTACGCACTAAAGATAAAGCAAAAAGAAAGGCTTCTTGATTTATCATTATACTAAGATGCCTAGCAGGAAAATGAAGGTGGAAGTGGTGAACATTTCAAGGAATTGGAGTTTCTTATTCAGTGGCAAGAAGCTAATACAGGATCTAGATATTTTCGATGCCAAAACCTTTTGGAATCAGATAGTGTGGAACGACATGTCCAAGGCTTCATTGTCTGGTTATGATGAAAGTGATAATGCTGAGCACTAAGACTTCGTTCAAGTGCTACATTCAATCAAGACATATCACTTCGATGATGCTTGTGTGTGCTTCACCAAGGATATTGATGGTTATGACTTCATCACAATGTTGAAGAACCTTTCCATCATTTTAAATGAAACCATTTATGATCTAACAAAGATGGATGAAAGGGACTTTTGAGATCATGTGATTCAACTACATGATGCCCAAAATCCAAGAAGAGAAAAGTTTGAAGAAGAGCTCACTACAAGAAAAGATGTTGAATTGGTTGAAAAGAAGAAAGTTGTGGAAATGGTTGCTCAAGAGACAAATGCTAAAAAAACACAGGTTGAAGTTGTTTCTAAGGTTGTGGACAACAATATTGTTAGTGAGGTCATCATTGATCTTACTAACACTGGTGTCATGGAAAAGGACCCAGAGGTGTCCAAGGCAATTAAAGTTGATAAGGTTACAAACACAAGTCAACAAAAGGAACACAATCCAAGCAGTCTGAAACCTATCATGAAGCTACGTTTAAGGAAAAGGATGTTCCTGATGCATTGACCGTCTACTCCACAAGCTCAGGTCCCATGCCTAACAACTATGCACCTTTGATAAACTAATTTTTGAGTGATATATTGTGTGAGTTATTGTGTCATTTTGCATGCATTTTCTTGGAAAAAATCACATTTGGACACTAGTTTTGTATTGCAGAAGTACAACCACTCAATTGAGTGAAAGAGTTGAAAAATATATGATTTTATGAAGATTTGAAGACTTTACAAATACTAGTTTACAATTACTAGAGGACATAACCAATTCTATGTTTTTCAAATCTATTTGATAAAATACCTTCATTTGTGAAAAATATATTATATTTGATTAATACACTATTCAACTCTCCTTCTAGTGTGATTTTTGACATTTCAAGTTGGTGCCATGAAAGGAAATCTTTCACATGCCCACAATTGTACTTGCAATTATGCTCCAAATATTTCAATGGCTTTATAATAACTCACCTTACACAACTTCACAATATATTGAGTACGTCTGATCCCTAACTATACCTCTCACATTGTTGAAGGTCTACAAGCAACGAAATATACATAAGTGGTGCATATATCTTTGAATGATCAACAAACATCCACCCTCCAAACAAACGTAAAATAAAAGCACATGTTAATCGCCTCAATTACAACTAACTATTTACATGGTTGTTGATGTTGTTAAAATGTTGTTTGAGCCATTTCAGTTTCACCCTACCACCATTCAAGTCGGCACCATGTGGAGCAACTCCCAACAATTGTTGGCATAATTAAACCCAGTTATCAAAAGGAGGGTCAGTCATAGGTTCACCGTCAACGGGTAAACCAACAAAATACTAACATCTTGGAGAGTGATTGTGCACTGTCTAATTAACATGTGAAACATGTGGGTCTCTGGCCTCTAGCGCTCAACAAGTGCTGATATCAAATTATTATCATAAAGGAAAAAACGGTTTTTGTAACGACAAGCAAATTAACTTGTGCCAATAAATGCATGATTTCAACTGAAACAACTATTTGTTCATTATGTTGATTTTGACCTCGACCTTGTTGGCATTAGGCTTGCCTACATTGTAAAATCCAATCTTCTTCGTTTGGTTTTTTGTTCTAGACAACTTTCGACACATGCAACGATTACAATCGTAGTAGTGAAGGGTCACATGGACTGGAGTACACAACTGAAACTTCTGCCATTATAAAAATTGGTAATTATTATTTTAATATCTATTACATATGCAATTAAATATACACAAAAAGTACATTATAAACAACAATCAACATAAATAGTTACTATACAATTAAACAATCACAACTTAATAAAAAAATGTACCAAAACTTTTTCAGCTTAAATGTATAAATTATGTAAAGACAATTTTCAATCAATTTGTTTTTGTACAACTATATTTTTTATAATAAGTTAAAAATGACAACAATAATTTTCTATTAATTTTTATTTTACAGGTGTAGATTTTTCTACAACTATAATAACAAAATGGCAATAAGATATTTTTTTATTAAATTTTTAAATACAATTATATTTTTCTACAAACTAAAAAATGACAACATATTTTTCTAATAATATTTTCCTGAAACTATGGTTTTTTCCTAAAAAGTAACAAAATGACAAGACTATATATTCAATTATAGAAATAAGCTTGGATGATCATTTCATGAATCAAACTCATATAATTCATGAAAAGTTGAATTTATTTACATCCTTTCACACAATAGAAGACACCAATTTCTATCAAAATAAAGAAGACACAGATATTGATATGGATTATGAGTTTGGGTTAATTCCATTATACAAGTCTATATTGTTAGCTTTGAGGAAGCTGAAGTCATGGAATCAAGAAGAATGAAGAATACAAGTTTTGATGTTTCACATGCCCACTCAATTGATGGCATTTGTAATTTCTTTTTTAAGCTTGGTTCAGTTGTTAAAGCTTTATAATCCTCATTAGGTTTGATTAATTCATGCATTCATACATACATTCAATCATATTTAATCATGTGGTAATAAGAAAATTAATAGAAATTCATTAAGGCAACTAAGATCTTTATAAAATAATTTCTCACTGTTTAAATCGATTATTTGGATCATTTAATTGATTACAGCATGTGTAGGTTTTCTAGAAAATGCCTTATGAACATTTTAATCTATTACCATTGGCTCGTAATCGATTAAATAAGCTTAACACAGATTTAGAAACTTTCTGTGATAATCGATTATCTTGAGAAATAATCGATTACATAAGTTTCTGCATAAATTGATAAAGCACTTATTATTTGGTTTAATCGATTACCAGATGTTTGTAATCGATTAAGTATGCATTAATGTGTTTTTAACATGGTCTGTGTTAATCGATTAAATGAGAACTTAATCGATTACACAAGTGTATTAGAAAACTAATTTCATCTGGAATAATCGATTACAAGATGACTTAATCGATTATTTTGTTTGTGACAAATTTTCAGATTCCTGATGAACACTTTAATCGATTATCTGGTTAAATTAATCTATTTCAATAGTTAAAATAATCGATTACAATTAGTTAAATCTGTTTTTTTTTAAAATAGAACAGTCTGGTCTATGTTTGAAAAAGAGTGAAAAAAAATAATAGACTCGTGCAAGCCTTGAGAAAAACACTTTCTACAGTTCTCAAAATTACCAAGGCTAAGTTTTGAGAGAAAATCAAAGATATAAAGTGTCATGGAGAGTTACATATGATGTGTGTCACAATTCTCATTGTTTGAAATAGGTGTTCAAGCTATTGATTAAAGAAATCATCAAGAAAGAGTACTGATCATCAATTGCATACATTCTCAGATTGTTTGAATCATTCATTTCATTGAATTAGCTGAGGATTATAAGGTGATATCTTTCTTGAACTTTAAGCTTGGTTTTTTTGTTTGATATTTTTTTTTTGTATTTGAGTTGTTTGTCCATATAACATTTGTATTCTTTAAAGCTTTTTCTAGAAAGGTTTTCTAGAGGGAAGAACAGAGAGGGGATCTCTGGTTCTTGGTCTTTTGAAAAGTCTATTGGAAGTAGATTTTGAATTTTACCTAGGGTGGGGTAAGAGAGATCATTAGAAGCTTGTAAAGAACTAATATTTGTTATAGTGGAACTCTGACCAAGAGTTGGTTGGAAGAAAACTGGATGTAGCCTCCTGGGTTGAGAGGTGAACCAGTATAAATCTTGTGTGATTTAAGATTTTTGTTAGTATTTCATTATATTCTTGAAGTACAAGTTTTGTTCATCTTACAACATTGGTCACAGCACAAGAGTGGTTTGATTGGTGAAAGAAATAGTTTTCCTAATTGGTTTTTAAAGATACGATCTTTTTAAAAGTCTTCCGCTGTTACATATCTTGAAAGGAAATTTTAAAAACTCTAAGGTAAAACCAATTAACCCCCCTCTTGGTTATTTGCATAAGTGTTCATTATATTTTCAGATATTTTGGGCCACTCACTTGTGTCCATTTTGAAAGGGAGTTTTTGTTGCCACTACCCATGTGAGTGTCTTTTAGTTGTATTTCCAAATAATCCCTTGGATGGAAACACCACGAAAATGTGTTTCCCTTCCATAAATGCGGTGGAAAAAAAATGAAAACACGATTTCATTGTACAAGTGTGCAACATAATCATGTTTTCATTTTGTGTTTTTTAGCCCCCAAACAACACAATGGAATCATATTTTCATTATGTAAAAGAGGGTTAAAAAATACACAACAGAATCATGATTCTATTGTATTATTCAAAATTGGAATCATTATTCCATTGTGTATTTTTTCACCCTAAACAACATAAAGAAATCATGTTTTCATTGTATAAAAAAATACACAAAGGGGATATTAAAAAATACACAACGAAAACATGATTATGCTATATATTTCATAAAAATACACAATGGAATCATGTATCTGTTGTGTATTTTTTTATGATTTTTTAATTTACTTTAAATTCAAGTTACCTTTTTTTTTAATATCAATCAAATGAATTACAATATAATTTACCAGTTTTTAATAGTAATCAATATCAATTTTTAATTGAAATTGAATTAATTGGATAAAAGTTACCTGATGTGTAAAATATGTTAGGCTCGTACAATGATAAGTATACTCTACACAATAGTAATAATAGACTCAAAAGTTCTAATATTGAACCCAAATGACTAGTTGTATTCCCAATTAGTCAAGTTTATTAGAATAATAGTAGAAGTGATTAAAAAGATGATTTAAATATTTTTATAGTTTTGATTTTTATCAAAAAGAAAATAAACAAATATAAAGAGAGGTTTTGAGTAATGATAAGAATGACTAGGGGTTATGACTCACTAGTACCAATTTGCCCCCAATCTTTATCCTAATGAAATTTCTTTCTAGTTGATTACCGATTTCCAAAATCAACTAAAGGCTATGTTCAAGGTTAAAAGATTTTTTTTTCCTTAAATAATATCCCAATGATCATGGATCTATCAATTTAAGTCAAAGGATAAAATCAATTCTAAGGATGATTAATTAAACATTAATCAATCTATCAAAGATTACCCAAACAGTTTGATCATGCAATTTGGTGTAAAATATTCTTTACCTAGATCTACCAATTACATGCAGATGATCACTACTATACAATCGATAACGTATTATAATGGTCGGTTCCAAATAAATAATAAAGATAAGAAAGAAAATTAATTAACATAAAATAATGAGGAATTCCATTAAAAACAAGGAGCAAAATATATTTGGACAGTTACATCATAACTCATGGACATGGGAAACTAGCGCTCATGGTCAAAGTACAACTAGAAATCCTATAAAAGATAAACATAGACATACTAATAGGCAAGAACGATGATCGCAATCCGTCCAAGTGGTGTTGCCCACACTCTTCAACTCTTAAAAACCCTCAAGGTTCTCTCAAGTTCATAAAAGAGAAAAATAAAACTAAGACTTTTTTCCTTCCTAAAAGAGAGAGACCTCATTCTTTGTTTATAATATTTTATGGAGATTCTCCATCTTGCTTAAAGAATATTATAAAATAGGATTTAAACCTAGCAGGTGATCATTGCAATCTTTAAGTGACTGGTGACGTAGATAGATCACAGACGCACACAATTATTGTATGGGTACAAAATTACTACGACTATTCAAAATTATGTCTTAAGCATATGATATTTAGTTTTTTCTTACGCGAAATCTCTTAAGCAATGTCTTTCACAAACTTACACTAAATCGTGAGCTTTTTCAAATAAAATATATTAAAATGTTTGAATATGACATGAAAAGTCACACAAAATATTCAGTCAAATCCGAGTGAGAGAGGAAGAAAAATGGTGGAGGTGTCATGAGGGAGAAGTGACAAAGGAAAGAAGAAGAGTTGGGAGTATAGAAAAACTCAAAAGGATAAAATGGTTGTTTGCAAAGACTTGATAATGCCAATAACAATCTCCTTTTAAAATTGATGGGATTCACCTACTATTGCTAAACAGTAAACACAAGTCTCTGTTTTGCTAAACATACCACATTTATATTTTTAGTTATTTTTTCAAAATTATCCTCTTATAAAACTTAAACCTTTCCTCCAGTCCCATGTTTAGATATAAATTCTAGAGAGGAATGCTACTCAATCCTATTGCACCCCCTTTGAATAGAGTAATGTGATATGGAAATTGAGGAACATCGCTAAAACCATTACGTTTCACGAATCTTGATGGCGACAAATATGAGGAATATGAAGAGGTTGTTGAAAATAGGGAGGAGAACAAGAGGGATGTGATAGTGGCAGCAACGCATGAGGAGGAGGAGGGAAAGGGAGAGGTAGGAGGCTATAAAGATGAAGAAGGACCACGTGGAGCGCCATGGTTTGGCGTAATACCTTGAGCTTGAGCATTATGGGAGCGTGATTGCACATTACGTTGTTCATTTTTGTTGAAAGAATGTGTAAGGGAAGGAATTAAGAACATCTCCAATGGGAAATGATTACTTGTGTTTCTTAATTTACTTTTTGTGGTCCCCGTAGTACTTTTTGTAGTTCCTACAGTACCATGTCATCTTTAAGGAACTCTTACACAAATTTTATCCAATGCAAGAAATCATAAGAAACTCAAAAAATCCACACATTTATATTTTTTTTAATAAAACTTAACACTTTCAATTTTTATAAATAGAAATAAAAAATACAAATGATTGAAGAAAAATGGCAACGATGGAGCAAATAAAATGTGGTTGAATGGAAGCTCAAAAAAGAACCAAAAGTATGAATAATTTATTTATATTTGCTCTCTATACTTTTTTTTAAAAAAAGTTAACCCTTCAAAGTTTTGAAACCCAAAAAAAGCAAGGTTCCAGACTCTTCCATACCCATCATTCTCCACTTTCCTCTCTGTCTTCCATAGCTTTCTTTCCCTTTTTTCTCTTCTTTCTCCCACTACATTGCGCTTCATCTCCTCCTTCGCGCGCCGACCTCCTCGCGCAATTTGGTTTGTTGTTTTTTCTCTTTCGTTTACGGGTAGTTGATGAGGAGAATGTTATTTTATTCATAAGTTTCGGTTCCTTACATAAGAAACGCATCTCTTTTTTTATGAAACGGTTCCTCCACGTAAGTAACATCCAACGCTCAAGCTTTTCAAGGAACGAGTTCTTCAATTGAAGGAACTCTACAAGCAGTCCCGTTGGAGATGCTCTAAGGGGTTGGGAATTTCGCATTGAACCAGTGCTGCTACTAGGAAATTAAAACGAGGGAAATAATTAGGGATGACGAGATGAAATATTGTTGGAGTGAGTTTTATCCATGTTAAAAACACCTAATGATCATTTGTTGAGGGGTGTTTGATCCCAAATGTGTTAGTTTGTGTTCATGTGGATGGGAAGTGTTGAATTTTGGTGAGATGGATGGTAATGCATTATACTGGAAAAGAGTTGTCAAAACATTAATGTTCCAGAAGTTAGTTTACGAAGCATTAATATTTTGGAAATTAGTTTCTAGAAAAGGGTAATTTGTGGAAAAAAATACTAAAAATACAAGGGGGTTTATTTAGTAAACTTGGAAGGTGTGTTTAGTAATATCCTTTTTCAATGTTTTATTTTCAACGGAATCATGATAGGAGGAGATGGGTGCGGGAGTGGTTTGATTGGGAATGACCAATGCTGGAAGTGTTCATAATTCCAATTTTGACTTCAAATGCATTTGGGAAACTCCCTGCACCATCCAAAGTCGCAGGCTCTATTTGGCGTGTCATGCATGGCAGAATTCAGACCAAAGACAACCTTAAAAAGAAGAACGTGCAGATTGGGGGACGATTATAATTTATAAATGTGTTTTCTGCAATGTTGAGGATGAAACAATGCATTACTTAATGCTAACATGTCCAGTTTCGGCACCTGTGTGGAGTCAATGATACAAATGGATGGGATTAAATATGATCCAACATTATGACCCTAGAAGCAGAGGTCCAACAAAAGCAATGACTGTCTTGCAAAATTAAGCACTTTCAGTTTTCAGTATATGAATGGATTAGTATGCCGTTGGAGTGCTTGAAGGGGGCATATAGTAAATAATGGAGTTTTTGATACACATAAACGGTATACTATTTAAATTTATAATAGGTTATAATATATAAACTAGTATGCTGCTAATTTTGTTTTATCTAGCTAAATATTATAAATTACACAAAATAAAATAAAAAATCATAAAAAAATAGGGGAAAAAAATACAAATAATATTTTTCTAATAAAAAAGTATGAATTTAGGACTGTTCGGAAACATATTATAAATATGAGATAGTTTGGCCATAATTAAATCTGTCGCTAACAGTTTTTGACAAGATTTTTTATTTTTTTATATTTGTGACCACAGTATTCCATCGCAAAAATATTTAACGACTGAAATAAAAATAAAAATTGACATATTTTAATTTTTAACTTAAAATATTATTTAATATTATTAATTATTATTTTTATTTATTTTTAAAGTATTTTTATATCGATCTTCATTATAAAAATGATTTTTTTTATTTTTTTAATATTATTTTGTTTAATATTTTTTGGATTTTTATACGGAGCCCAAAAGTTGAATAGGAAAAAAAATTTCATTAAAGAAAATCTGCGCAAGTTACGTAACTGATTAGTATTTTAATTTATAAAAAAATATTTAATTGAAAGTAACACGATACGCTAAAAAAATTAAATATTTTATCAAAAAACTATTTTAATTTTGGTTTATTTTCCAATTGACTCCTTTGTTTCCAGAACCATGAATGAAAGTCGGTCCCTATTCCCCATTTTTCAAGAACGTTTGTTCATTACTTGATTCCATCTCTTCTGCCCCTTCCCAAAGACGTTGTGAATGGGTTTCCAGAAGTTCCTAAGGTGCATTCCTTTCATCTTCCTTTCTCTCTCTTTGTTCAAATTGTGTTGTTCATCTACTGAAATTTTCAGACCTGCAAACTTTTCATTTCCTGGTTCATCTCACTTACGAATTCAACAACGAATTTTGGCGTCCCGGTTCGAAAACGAATTGTGAAATGGTACGTATGTACCAATTTGCGATTCTCTGTAGGCAACTAATTATGTTTCTATTTTTTGGAATGGCAAGGTTAGCAAATAGCAAACGATTTTGTAGTATGGAGTTTGTTGGTTACTGTTACGAAAGGTTGGGTTCAAAGGAATCAATTTCGGTTTTGGATGTGCTTGGTTGCTCAAAGGCGTTTGTGGGGAGATAACATCTCAGTATCGTGTTAGGAGCTTTTCATGTTACATGGTTGCTGAACCTTTTGAGTTTTGTTATGTTTGTTTAGCCTTATTTTTCATTTAGCTTTTGTTACTCTGCTGGCAGAATTTTTTTTCTTCTGTCTGTGGCTTTGTATATGGGTTGGTACTTGGTAGCCCTTGTACCATCTTATAAGAAAGTTTCTTTGGCTCATAAAAAAGAAAAAAGAAATCCTTTAGTATGATATCCACTATAACTACGTGTGTAGAATACTTTTGTCCTTAGTGAAGAAATTTTATGCATTAAATGAACTTGAGGCCGCTAATTAAAACTTAACAATTTAATGGCTTCTCAGGACAAGCAAGATAATTAGTTTTTTAGGACACGTGTGGATACCAAATTCAAAATAAAATAAGGTGGTGACTTTAAACATAATTAATCTTCAATAATTTTTAGAAAGTATAATAGACAGATAGAAAAAGACTTTAAGGGTTTAGAAAGTATAATAGAGAGATAGAAAAAGACTTTAAGGGTTTGTTAGGTATAGTAAAAAGAATTCGAAAATGAATTGAGATAACATTTTGAATTAAAGTAGAATGTAAAAGTGTTGTCAAGAATAAAAGTTTGTTATCAAGTACTCGACACAAAGAGAGGTAGGATGTAGATCGAAACTTATTTAGAAAAAAGTAGTTAAACAAGACTTAATGGAATGATATATAGATTGACGGATGTTATATTTTAGGAAGGAATTGAGAAAAGGTGTAAGCTTTGTGAAACATTAGACTCATTTTATCTTTATGTTCCATATAGTCCATTTTTCGTCTTTTTTTATCTTCATCTGCTACTTCTTTTTTTCTTCTTTTTTTTGTCTTATTTTTTAAATCTTATAATTATTATTATTTTTTAACTTTCTCGTATCTATTATTGAATTAATCTACCACCGACCTCAATTAGCCTAGATTAAAGGTGTTGATGTTAATGTTGATGTTGAGAATGTAAAAGTATGTATTCCACCTCATTTTATTATTTATTTTTATTTTTCCTTCTCTTTATCTGCAAACCAACTAACCCTAAAATCTATCTATTGACCTATATGACTAAAAGTTTCTTTGGCTCATAAGAAAGATAAAGAAAATTCTTTAGGTATGATATCCACTATATCTACGTGTGTAGAATACTTTTGTCCTTAGTGAACAAATTTTATGCTTTAAATGAACTTGAGGCCGCTAATTAAAACTTAACAATTTAAAGGCTTCTCAGGACAAGCAAGATAATTAGTATTTTAGGACACATGTGGATACTAAATTCAAAATATAATAAGGTGGTGATTTTAAACATAATTAATCTTTAATAATTTTTAGAATGTATAATAGAGAGATAGAAAAAGACTTTAAGGGTTTGCTAGGTATAATAGAAAGAAGTCAAATGAAAATGAATTGAGGTAACATTTATAATTCAAGTAGAATGTAAAAGTGTTATCAAGAATAAAAGTTTATTATCAAACACTCGATATAAATAGAGGAAGGATGTAGATCGAAACTTACCTAGAGAAAGGTAGTTAAACAAGATTTAATGAAATGATATATAGATGGACGGTTGTTGTGTTTTAGGATGGAATGGAGAAAAACTATAAATTTGGTGGAACGTTAGACCCATTTTTATTTCTATATTCCATGTAGTCCATTTTTAGTTTTTATTTTCTCTTCATCTCTCATTTCCTTCTTTTTTTTCTTCTTTTCTTTTGTCTTATTTTTTTTAATCTTATTATTATTATAATTCAATTTTCTCGTATATATCATTGAGTTCATCTATCACCGATTTGAATTAGTTTAAATTGAAGGTGTTATTGATGTTGAGAATGTAATGTGTGTATTCCACCTCATTTTATTATTATTTTTTATTTTTCATTCTCTTTATGTGCAAACCAACTAACCCTAAAATCTATCTATTGACCTATATGAATTTACATTTTGTTATAAAAAAAGTAAGCGTTGTTCCCCACACCGAAAATTGTGAATATTAAAATAGATTAAATATACTTTTAATCTTCGAAAAATTGAAAAGTTTATTTTTAGTCCCTCTATTTTAAATTGTGGATTTATAGTTTCTAATTTTACAAAATGTCACAATTATTACTTTGTCAACTATAGTTAACGGTGATTTAATTTTTAGTAGACAAAAATCACTACAAAATTTGAATTATAGATTACAAAATGTGATAACTTTTAACCACTACAAAAATCACATACTCATACATCCTCGCTGCATTCAACATCATCATGAACGAAGGTAATAATGAGACATTGTAATTTTTATGGTGGTTAAAAATTACCACATTTTGTAGTGGTTTTTTATAGCTAAAAATTAAATCAACACTAGTTGATGGAGTTAGTTACCGGATTCAATTTTAACATATTTTATAAAAAATGAATGACTAAAAGTCATCAATTTAAAATAGAGATTAAAATTAAACTTTTTAATATTTATATTAGTTAGTGTACGTTTAAAAGAAAAATCGTCAAGTGTCGGACTAAGCCCAGCCCACGTTTTTCTCCACCAATGATATGTGACCAAATCACAATGGGGCTTTGCTACCTGACTCAGTACAGGCACCTTATTCTTGTGTTATTTATTTACATCTCCCAATTTACTAGGTACACACCCTCTCCATTTTTTTTGTATGTGTGTATTACATAATTACCTTTCCTTTTTATGATTTTTTTTCTCTCTCCAAAAATCTTTGTTTTGTCAAACCTCCTTTGTTCTTTTGTAAACAATATTCTCCTTTATTCCTCCACACCCTTTCTTTCATAAACGTGGTTCCTTTTTCGTTTAAATTCCTTTGATCATCAAATTCTTTTGTTCTTCCAGAAACTTTAATTCCTCCGCAAACTCTCTTTTGGAAACATGGCTCCTTTTTCGTTTAAATTCCTTTGTTCATTGAGCCTCCTTTATTCTTTTTAAAACATTTTTAATTTGGAATCCTTTCTTTTAATGTTGTGAGCCATGCACGCATGCGATATTAGTGTTTGTGAAGAAGAAAGGAAGAAAAATAAAGTTGTAACGAATATTAATTAAAAAAGTACCAAAAATTACTTTCTTGTAGTGTGAAAGAACCTATATTATTGTCGAACAAACACAATGCAATTATGTACCTTAATATAAAGTAATTGCCACAATGACTTACGTATATGATTGGAGTCTGGCTACCGTGAAGTAGCAAAAATTGATAAACCGTGAATTATCTTTTTATTTTACCTGTAATAGTAGGTTAATCACTATTTTAATTATAATTAACTTAATGAATCTATTAATCACACTTATTAGTTAATAATTTATTAGGGGAGCCAAAATCACCAATTTATAAAATTAGGAGACCAAATATTACAATTAAAAATTAGAAAGACCAAAATCATGAATTTAAAAAAGTAGAGGGAGCAAATTACAATTTAGCAAAAAAAAAAAAATAACATAACTAAAATAATTTCGTTAATTAGCTGAGGGGGTAATTCTCTGTCTCGGTATTCCAATTTGAGTTACGCATATATTTCCAAAACTTAGTTATTGGTTTTTTTTTTAAATTTTCTAAAAATCACAAAAAAAAAAGTTAATAGATTCATATTTAATTATTTAAATACTAATACATATTTTTCCCCCTCAAAACAAGTCAATTACACTCGTTCTACAATCTTAAATATGTTTGCTACTATAGGTAAAAAAACCTCATAAGTTTTTTTGTTAATACAGGATTAACCTGCTTTTCGTGCATTTTTATTTAAAATTAGTTCATTTAAAATTAAGTGAGTTTTAATGATAGGTTTAATTGGAGATAATATGATTTTTTAAAATAAAATATTTATTTTATTTAAAAAAGTATGTAAGAAAAAACATATGAACATTATTATTATTATTATTATTGTTATTATTGTTATTATTATTATTATTATTTTCAGTAAAAGTTTCAATCAAAGAATAAAAAAAATTCAGTAAAAATATTTGTCTAATCCTAGATGGACCCAGACTTGTAGTTTTCTTATAAAATAAAAAGTTAAATTTGACGTGGGAAAGAAAGAAAGAATGAGAAGAGGCAGTTAAGTTACGTAAAATAATAGTTTTTTTAATACTAAAATATAATGATTAACGTGCTACTACAAGTCGTTTACCAAAAAAAAAAAAAAAAACGTGCTACTACAAGTAAAAAAGAAAAGTGATTCATGTTTGTTTTTATTTTGAAATTACAAAATAAAATATCTGTGACCAATCTGATAATGATCAACAATAATTTAGGAAACTAATCATTATCCATATCCCCTATTTTTTTGCAACGTTATATACTATCTAGTGCTTTAAAATCAGAGTTTAGAAAACTCAAGAGAGATCTTCAATACAATCCAAAGACTCAAAATCGTGAGTAATGGCGGAAGATATTTATAATCCTATTTTATTCTGCATTTGATCTAATTGTTTGCTATTTAAATTTTGAACATGATTAGATCATTAATATTTCGAACTTTCATTTGGTATCAGAGTGTTTTTTCGCCTATGCCTTGCTTTGATTTAGCATCTCTCTTTTTTGAAATGTTGATTCTTGGCACTCCTTTTCGAATGTTTTAATTACTAAAAAGATCTGAAATCATATAGAAATTAAGTTTTTAAGCTTTCTATGAATTAAAAACATGAATTTCGATGTTTAAAATGACTGAAAATATCGGATTTTCGATTTGGGTTGGCGGGTCGAAACCGGGTCAAAGTGATCTGGCTCAAGGTTGAAGATTAACACTGATTTAAAAAAAAAAACACGATTTTCTGCAATTGTTGGGTTTTGAACCCACATCCAATTCTATATACATCAGCATATACACTAACTAGTGCTTTAAAATCAGAGTTTAGAAGACTCAAGAGAGATCTTCAATGTAATCCAAAGACTCAAAACCGTAAGCAATGGCGGGAGGTATTTATAATCCTATTTTATTCCGCATTTGATCTAATTGTTTGCTACTTAAGTTTTGAACATCATTAGATCATTAGTATTTTGAACTTTCATTTGGTATCAGAGTGTTTTTTCGCCTCTGTCTTGCTTTGATTTAGCATCTCTCTTTTTCGAAACATTGATTCTTGGCACTCCTTTTCGAACGTTTTAATTATTAAAAAGATCTGAAATCATATAGAAATTAAGTTTCTAAGCATTCTATGAATTAAAAACATGAATTTCAATGTTTAAAATGACTGGAAATATCGGATTTTCGATTCGGGTTTGCGGGTCGAAACCGGGTCAAAGTGATCTGGCTGAAGATTGAAGATTAACAGTGATTTAAAAAAAACACGGTTTTCTGCAATTGTTGGGTTTCGAACCCACATCCAATTCTATATATATCAACATATACACTATCTAATGCTTTAGAATCAAAGTTTAGAAGACTCAAGAGAGATCGTCAGTGCAATCCAAAGACTCAAAACCGTGAGCAATGGTGGGAGGTGAAAGACAGGGCCTTGAAGCCCGAAGGCATGTGAGAAAAACAAAATTTTTCAAGCGAAAACACACATACCACACAAGAATTATTCTTTAGGACATAGATGTTACCTTGTTTATATTCGAAATTTGATGATCAAGGATAGACTTGAAGATACAATCCCTCTAATGTTGATCCCCACCACTTATTGTCAAGACTCAAGAACACTTCTTGAAGGCTACCAACAAACACCAAAGGAGGCAGGCTAGGCACACCAATAGAGAGGAAGAAGGTTAGGTTTTAAAGTATTTTTACTTATCTAAGAGGCTCACCAATATATGATATTGGTGACTAAATTTTCAGCCAAAACTCACACAAAGGGGCACGTGAAAATAGAGGAAAGTAGATAAGGTTTTTCCTCTAAAAACTATTTAGAGAACTATGATCACAATAGCACACTTTATAGAAGAGTTTGAGTCAGAATTTTTTAACCAAAAATTCTGATCATGAAGCATCCCACACATGAAAAGATAGAGTTGTTGCATTTCAAAAATTGCCAACAACCTCCTACCTTATCCTCCTAAGACCAAGTCAATTACTTGGGATTTATTTTTTGCCAAATGATAATCATATATCAGCTGTATGTAAGCCTATAGTCAGCCCTCAAACTTCTTCCTAAAATCTAGGACATGATCATGATAAGATGCTAGTTGAATTCAAATTCAAATCTAGCTCTTATCTTCTCCTTTTGATATGAAACTAACTACTATAGTTAATTCATATTTAAATTCAAATATTTAAATTAAAATATTTAAATTCAAAATTTAAATTATCAAATTTAAATATTAGATAATTAATTTAACTATTTAAATTAATTAATAATGTCTTGGACTATCCAACCCATTAACTCCATTCATGCGCCCCTCTCTCTTTAAGATAAGTATCCAAACTCTTTCTTGGGCCAACAACCATTATTAGGCCCAAAACCTTTAATGCTATAATGTCATGACAATAAAGTGTTAGTGTGTGACCCATTAGGTCCAACATAGCTATTGACATAAATGAGTTTGGGCCCAACAAGGCCACTACTCATTTAATGACAACACAGAGCACTAGCAATGCTTTATT
>PYAF01002548.1:986360-999950 GCA_007407185.1 Glycine tomentella
TTCATAATTTTGAGCATGACTTACATTAGTAAATCATGATACATTGTTATTTTGTCTCAAATCTTAATGATAAGCATATATGTTGAATAATTTTGCAGCTATACAACCTATTAATACAATTGATGTCCCGGAATTGAAAGGGGATAATTACCCTATATGGAAGGAAAGGATTCTTCTAACGTTAGGGTATATGGACATTAATTATGCTATCAGGAAAGCTGAACCACCAGCAATTACAGAGAACAATGAACTAGAGGAGGTGGATCTGTATGAGAAATGAGAAAGATCTAACCGACTCTATGTAATGTTCATTAAGACAACAATATCGGCTGGTATTAGGGTCTCAGTTGAACAACATGATAATGTTAAAGTGTTCCTGAAGTCCATTGATGAACAATTTGAGACTTCAGGAAAGACATTGGCTAGTACTCTAATAATGAAGTTTTCTTCCATGAAGTTCACTACTTTGAAGGGTGTGCGTGAACACATTATGCGGATGAGGGACATTGCGTCTCAATTTAAAACTCTAGAGGTGAACATGTTTGATTCTTTGTTGGTACATTTCATTCTAAATACTCTCCCAGCACCATATGGTCCCTTTAAGATCTCCAACAACACACATAAAGATAAATGGTCTATCAATGAACTCATGACCATGTGTGTTCAGGAGGAGGGGAGGTTGCAGTTGGAACAAGGAGAGAGTTCTCTTATGACAACTGAAAGAAAGGATAATAAGAAAGGCCATAAGAATAATGAAAGTGATAAAATACCACCTCAAGCTAGAATTAAGAAAGAATCCAGGTGTTTCTTCTGTAAAAAGAAGGGGCACATGAAAAAAGATTCTTCAAAGTTCAAGCTATGGTTTGAAAAAAAAGGTATGCCTACCTCTTTAGTTTGTTATGAATCTAATATGATTAATATTAATCATAACACATGGTGGATTGATTCTGGTTCTACAATCCATGTTTCAAATACCTTGCAGGGTATGGAAAACCTAAGGAAGCCAGTGGGTAATGAGTTATGCATCTATTCAGGAAGCAAGATGAGCTCACCTGTTGAGGCTATTGGGACTTGTAATTTGATTTTGAATAGTAGTTTTGTTTTGAATTTGGAAAATACTTTTTATGTTCCTAGCTTTTCTAAGAACTTAATTTCAGTTTCAAGACTAGTACCTTTTGAATAGTGGTTTTGTTTTGAATTTGGAAGAGACTTTTTATATTCCTTTACATTTTATGAGACATCTTTCAGTTTGTTTTATAAATCTACCGTCATTGCTTCTTCTCCGGGAAAAGAAGTTCATGACCCGTAGGCCTTCTACCTTCACGCGGCATTGCTCTGTCAGGCTTTCGCCCATTGCGGAAAATTCCCCACTGCTGCCTCCCGTAGGAGTCTGGGTCTTGTCTCAGTCCCAGTGTGGCTGATCATTTTCTCGGACCAGCTACTGATCATCGCCTTGGTAAGCAACTGCCTCACCAACTAGCTAATCAGACGCGAGCCCCTCCTCGGGCGGATACTACACTGCGTCTAGACTTCAAACTATTCACTTTAACCATGGTAATAGTCCAAAATTATTGGTTAATAGAGAATCAAAGTAGATTACAATAAATCGCGAAATGCTATAGTTCTTAAATATTTTTTCTTAAATTATTGAAAAAATTGAACCCACTTTCCGAAGATCTCTTCCCTCTCTTTGGGATCGAACATCGATTGCAACGATTCGATAAACGGCTCATTGGGATAGAGATAGATAAATAGTGCACCCCCTAGAAACGTATAAGAAGTTTTATTATTTTTATATTTTATATTAAGTAATGCAACTAGGAATCTCATGGAGAGTTCGATCCTGGCTCAGGATGAACGCTGGCGGCATGCCTTACACATGCAAGTCGGACGGGAAGTGGTATTTCCAGTGGCGGACGGGTGAGTAACGCGTAAGAACCTACCCTTGGGAGGGGAACAACAGCTAGAAACGGCTGCTAATACCCCGTAGGCTAAGGAGCAAAAGGAGGAATCCGCCCCAGGAGGGGCTCGCGTCTGATTAGCTAGTTGGTGAGGCAATAGCTTACCAAGGCGAAATCAAAGTATAATTCGCTTTATTTCAATTTTACACAAATATTTTCATACTAGAAATCCGAATTCACAAAATTCTTGTGACATCTCCTTTTTGTCAAAAATTCATACCAATCCACAAAATATTGTGAATTTTTATGTAAAAGGTCTATAAACGGAATTAACAATTTTGATAATATATCCAAATCTATTCCTTTGTAGCTGAAAGAAATTCCTATGGTCCCAGTGCATTGTCTGATGGTCTTTTCTATATTAATTTGCAAAATGATACCACTTACAACGCTATGCATGTTCATGTTGGCACAAAACGATGTGTTGTGAATGAAGATTCCTCTATGTTGTGGCATCGGAGATTATAACATATCTCCATTCAGAGAATTTAGAGATTGGTACATGATGAAGTACTTAGTACTCTAGATTTTATTGATTTTGAGACTTGTGTAAACTGCATTAAGGGAAAGCAGACTAACAAGTGAAAGAAAGGTGCCAAGAGGAGTACCGAACTATTAGAAATCATACATACATATATTTATTGTCCAGACATGGACACATATGGTCAGAAATACTTCATCTCTTTTATAGATGATTATTTGCAATACATGTATCTCTACATGCTTAATAATAAATTAGAAGCATTAGATGTCTTTAAGGTATTTAAATTGGAAGTAGAAAAACAATGCGGTGAGCAAATTAAGATCGTAAGATCAGATAGAGGTGGAGAATATATTGGTAAATACACTGAAGATGGGCAAGCGCCTGGTCCATTTGTGAAGTTCTTCAAGAGCATGGGATAGTTGTCCAATACACCATGCCTGGTTCTCCAGATCAGAATGGTGTAGCAGAAAGAAGAAACTGAACATTAATAGATATGGTGCAAAGTATGCTTAATAGCTCCAAGCTTCCTAAGTCATTGTGGGTTGAAGCACTAAAGACGGCAGTGTACATATTAACCCGAGTTCTAAGGCTGTTACAAAGATGCCATTCTAGTTATTTAAAGGTTAGAAGCCGAGTTTGCAACATGTGTGCATTTAGGGATGCCCATTTGAGGTCAGAATTTATAATCCACAAGAAAAGAAGCTTGAACCAAGGACCATTAGTGGGTATTTCATTGGATATCCTGCGGTCTAAGAGATACATATTTTACTGTCCATCTCATAGTACTAGGATTATGGAATCAAGAAATGCTAAATTTCTTGAAAACAACTTGATTAGTGGGAGTGATCAATCCAGAGACTGTTTCTGAGAAAGACCATTCAGTTGTTCAACCATCCACTTCAATTCTGAGATTGGTTGTTGTTAACAATACCCCTTCAGCTCAACCAGGTGTTGTACAACCAATCATTCAAGAACCACAACCTGTTGACAATCTAGTAGATTAAGTTGTTCATGAGGATCAAGAAATTGTTGATCAACAAACTCCTCAGGAAGATAATTCAACATTAAGGAGGTCTACTAGAATGAACAAGTCAGCAATACCTAGTGATTATGTTATGTATTTACAGGAATCTGACTATAATGTTAGAGCCGAAAATGATCATGAAACGTTTTCCCAAGTAATGAGTTCTAAGGAATCAAACTTATGGTATGATGATATGAAAGATGAAATGAATTCTATGGCATCGAATGGAGTCTGGGATCTTGTTTAGTTGCCTGATGGTGCAAAGGCCATTGGTTGTAAATGGGTCTTCAAAACTAAGAAAGACTCATAAGGTAACATTGAGAGATATAAAGCTAGACTCGTAGCCAATGGATTTAATCAAAAGGAAAGAATCAACTACAAGGAGACATTTTCTCCTTATCTAAGAAAGATTCTTTTCGCATCATTCTAGCACTGGTTGCACATTTTCACTTAGAGTTACAACAAATGGATATGAAAACGGCTTTTCTCAATGGAGACCTAGAGGAAGAAGTTTATATGAAACAACCTGAAGGATTCTCCTCTGGTGAGGGTGGGCAATTGATGTGCAAGCTTAAGAAATCTATATATGGATTGAAACAAGCCTCCCGTCAGTGGTACTTGAAATTTCATGACGTTATTTCTTCATTTGGTTTCGTAGAAAATGTTATGGATCACTGTAAATACTAGAAGGTCAGTGGGAGCAAAATTTGTTTCCTTATTTTGTATGTGGATGATATTTTACTTGCAACCAATGATAAGAGTTTGCCATATGAGGTGAAATAATTTATCTCTAAAAACTTTGATATGAAGGATATGGGTAATGCCTCTTATGTTATTGGTATCAAAATACATAGAGACAGAAAAAGAGGTGTTCTTGGTTTGTCTCAAGAGACCTATATCAATAAAGTTTTGGAAAGATTTAGGATGAGTGAATGTTCACCAAGTGTAGCTCCCATTGTAAAGGGTGACAGGTTTGATTTAAACCACTGTCCGAAAAATGATCTTTGAGCGGGAACAAATGAAGAACATTCTTTATGCTTCAGCTGTTGGAAGCCTTATGTATGCTCAGGTCTGCACAAGACCTGATATTGCTTTTGTGGTTGGAGTGTTAAGAAGATATCAAAGTAACCCAGGTTTAGACCACTGGAAAGCTGCAAAGAAAGTGATTAGATACATTCAAGGGACTAAAGACTACATGCTTATATACAGACGGACTGATAATTTGGAAGTGATTGGTTACTTTGATTCAGACTACGTTGGCTGCATTGATTCACGAAAGTCAACTTCAGGATATGTTTTTATGCTAGCCGGTGGAGCTGTATCTTGGAAAAGTGCCAAGCAGAATTTGACTGCTACTTCCACCATGGAGGCTGAGTTCGTTTCTTGTTTTGAGGCTACCTCACATGGTGTATGGATGAGGAGTTTCATTTATGGGCTTAGAGTTATGGATTCCATTTCTAGGCCATTGAAGATATACTATGGTAATTCAGCTACTATTTTTATGACTAAGAATAACAAAAGTGGTAGTCGAAGCAAGCACATCGACATTAAGTATCTAGCCATAAAAGAGCGTGTTAAAGATAAATCGGTTGTCATTGAACTCATTAGTACTGAATTGATGATTGCAGATCCTTTAACTAAAGGCTGCCACCGTTGAAATTTAAGGATCATGTAGAAAGAATGAGACTTGGTTCCCCTATATGTAATTATCGTTGTAAGAACGATATTATATTTAATGAAATTCCATTTGTGATGTTTTCACATTCAGTTTATGCACATATTAATTTATTTTGAGAAATATCAATAAAGTTTGGACCTAGAATGAACATTGAGTTTATTCAATAAGTTGTATGGGCTAAAGGATATAATGCATTGTAATACATGGAAGATAATACTCTTTGTTAAGAGGATGTAAATTAAGGGACATGTCGAACAAGTGAGAGAATGTTGGTTTTATTTTGAAATTACAAAATATTTGTAACCAACCTGATAGTGGTCAACAATAATTCAAGAAACTAACTACTACTCACATCCCCTATTTTTTTGAACGTTAACGTCCCTTCTACACCATAACTGACCCTTTGATGGCAAGTGGTCTATAAATAAGTGTGTCTACAACCTTCTTGGGTCCCTGAACTCATTTTATATACATCAGCATATACACCATCTAGTGCTTTAGAATCAGAGTTTAGAAGATTCAAGAGAGATATTCAGTGCAATCCAAAGATTCAAAACCGTGAACAATAGCAAGAGATATTTGTAATCCTATTTTATTCCGCATTTAGTCTAATTGTTTGCTATTTAAATTTTAAACATGATTAGATCATTAGTATTTCGAACTTTTCAATTCATGCATTAGTTTTTTCCTACTTCATCGTAGCCAGACCCATAAGATTGATAAAATATGCACAATATCACATTGATGAAAAACACGCAATATTAATATCGAGTTTTGTGGAAAATATTGTCTTCAATGTAGGGAATGAAATTATGATGAAATTCTACTAGTTTTTGTAGAGAAGAAAAGATATGAGAGAAAATACATGTAACGGATTTAAGCAAAAATGAATAAGAATATTGGGTTTAAAGATTAATAATGAAGATGAAGGGAGCAAAATTAAAATTACAGAATAATGAAGGTGGATACCTTTAGAAAAATAAGAAATAAAAATAGATGACAAATCAATAAGAATATCGGAAGAACAATTAAACTAACATATTAAACAGACTGTTGTTTCTTCAATAGTGATAATATTCTTTAGAAGTTCATAACAGTCATTTATCATCTGTATAATTATTACCATATTCTCATTTCATTCGCCGTCTATTTTTGTAAACTAAATAAATAAAGTTAGCATCGCCATTAAATTAATAAGAAAATCAAATCAAAACACATTGTCCATATATTTTTTAATAGTAATTCATTAAAAAAAAACAATTAAAATATATTCATGTATGCCCTACATGCATTTTTCCCAACAAAACGAAAAGATGGGTTTTTTTATAAATTAAATTGTCAGTTCATTTCATTTAAATAATAGTCATGTTTTTCCTAAATGCATTTTCATTACATTCTTAGGTTTAGTTTAAATTAATTATTGTTGTCAGGATATCTCTTAAAAAAAATACAAAACATTTTCCATTATTTTGACATTAAAAAAAGTCTTTTATTTTTATGTGGCATTCAAAAATTATTTTGTTAATGTTTTTTTAGAAAAGAGCAAATTATAGTGACATATCATCCACTTATTCTAATTATATATGTATCCCCTCAATTTTTTGTTTTTACCTAAATAAACTTTCTAACTTTTTTTTTCTATTTGTTACACGGTACCCATAATCCCTTAAAACCGTTTGTTCCGACTTTTGTGTCTGCTTATTCTTTTATTTTTCAACTTTTGTGTCTGTTTGGCCTAAGCAAATTAACACCAATGTACAATAAACAGACATACAACTTTTGCTTTTCAGTATTTTAACGTTGAAATTATGGCCCCAATACTAAACTTTATTTCGTGTCAGTTTTTGTTTATTAACATCAATTATTGGCTACCACTGTGAGATAAATTTTGTACGGTAAAAGTTAATGATATAGTAGGACAAGACGGGTCATTACAAAGGATCTAATGACTTCAGATATCTTTTGTAATGGATGAAAGGTCCAATGACCAAAGTAAAACTGAAAATAAATAAGAAGATTTTTCAAAGCTTAGTCATGCAAGTGTTCAAATCAAGAATTGTCTCATTTGTAGAACTTGAAGATAAATTCAACAAACTTAAAGACAATAATTTGAAAAGCACAATGAGTCAAAGAATTTATACTCAAGATGCAACTATGGACTAGACTTTATTTGGATGTATTACATAGCTTTTGGTCTAAAGAACTAATTAAGGCCTATTTTATAATTCTCCTTTAATTTTCGTATTTTATTTTCATGTAATAAGTTTATATGGCTGTTGATATATTTTAGGTAAGTTTTTATGTTTTTAGGCTTCCCAAGTTATCATAGTGATTAGTGGGGTTTTATTACTAGTGGATATTTAATGTTAGTGAGAATTTAATTTTAAGTGAAAATTAATTCCTAGTGGGATGTTTAGAAGGAAGCCTATCCTATAAATAGTAGGAACTTTGTAGCTTTGAGACAGATTTGAGTCTGAATGAAAGTTTGAGTTTTCTCCCTTTTATGAGAATTTCCTTTAGTTCTTGGATAAATAACTGAATCTGATTTTATTAAGACAATTTATGACGATCAAATCTATGACTTATCACTTACCTTTTCACCTTTTCGCCTATTTCTTGAATGTGACATCAATATTCTTCGCTAGAAAAAAACTAAGTCAGTTTTTAAGTTTGAAAACTTCAAGACTTTTCGTCCCATTTATGTGTCTACATCAATAAAGGACAAAAATGATTGATATTTTTTAAAATATGTGTTTATGTGAACTCTTTTTTGAATATGACATTAAGAGATTTGCTAGTAATTTATGAATGTATTCTGGGTAATTCTATATTTCAAGTGAGATATATTTTAAAAAATTCATAATTTAAAATATATTTTTTAAGTCTATAAAATATAATTATATTTATTTTGTCCCTAAATTTTTTTGCTTTAGTTATTTTAATATATTTATCTTCCATTTTAATTCCAATAATATTTTGTTCATTTTAAATTAATCTCTTTGAAAATATTTGGTGAAGACTAAAAGAAAATGATCTACATTAATTAAAATAAAATAACAAGAATCAAAATCAAGTAAAAGAAATTTTAAAGGGGCCAAAAGTCAAGTAAAAACATTTTAGGACGAGAACAAAATACGATAATATTTCAGAAAAAATCTATATCTTAAACTTTTTATAGGGGCCAAAAGTCAAGTAAAAACATTTTAGGTTATATTTATTGCGAAATTATTTCAAATTTTAGAATGAGCATGATAGAATATGATAATTATTTAAATTAACAAAAAATAATTTCATAAAAATATTTTTAAAGAAACATATACAATTTGTTTCTTAAAAAAAGTATAAAATTATTTATTTTAAGTAACAACACTTTAGATAAACACATAAAAAGCATAAAACTGTTTATTTTATTTAAAAAAATACTTATTTTAAAAATAAACTTAAACAAATTAGCTACAACGTTGCCGTTAAATATTTTGATCAATGTTCTATACAAATACAATCTCGTTTTGGATGTTTGCAGAACTGTTCTAATTGTCTTTGAGAAGCACTAGTTAATTAGTTTTGCATGCAACATACTATATATTATATATAGTTGATGCAACTGACGAAGAATTGAAGTTTTTCCGAATAAGATAATTGTTTTCCCAAGGCCGCTTTTAAATCCCTGCCACTGCTTAAAGCCACAGAAAGAGCATTATTAGCTGGAGGAGTTAAATCAGAAAGTAAACAGGGGAAAAACAGAAAGAAAACAGGCAAAACGAAGTCAGTGATGTAGAGAGTTCAAGAAATATTAATATATTTTACATTATTAGTTCTTGATTGAAATTTATTTATAACTTGTTAATGAATATTTGAATTAAGTGATGAGTGATGTCAATTTAAATAAGATTATTTCTAATGAAAATTCCTATAATTTAGGGAAAATATTATAAATCTTTCTTTTTCTATTTGATGAGTCTTAATTTTTTATTTAACCAGTCTCAATATATATATTTTATTTACTAATAAATATTTTGTTAAAATAATATTGACGAAAAAGTTAGGGGCTTTATATATATATATATATATATATATATATATATATATATATATATATATATATATATATATTAGGGGCTTTTCAGTCCATCTGTAAGTCCAAGCTGAGCATGAGCAAAACTCTTTTTTTAAAAGAAAATTATAAAGAGTGTCTGCTCAGCATTTGTTTACTGTGTGCTAGTGTCTACTGTACTGTTACTTTTACCATTGTCATCCTGTGGTCATCTTTTTGTTAGCCAAGTCAAATCTCTGTGCCTACTTCTTTGCAACAAAAGCATTGTTGCACACTTGATCCAATATTCACTGGTTCTGTCTCCTTCATTATCCATAGATGTATTTGTTTCTTGCATAAATAATCAAATTTATTTCCAAAAATATGATATTATGATAAATTAATTTTTGAAAAGATAAAAAATATAGTGTTAATTCTTGAATATACAAAAAAAAAAAATTAGTCTTATTCTTAAAAATTTATAAGACTTGTAATTAAATCATAACATTCAAGCATCAATTTGATTAAAAGATATTTTTTGAGAATCATAACGTTCAAGGATCAAATTTAACTATTTATTCTTACTTCTTTTATATATACATCATAAATTAGTTACTAGTTTTTAATTGAGAGGAAAGAAATAAAAATATTGATAACAATATATTTTTATTTAATTAAAGAAAATAAGTTAATTTAAAAATGTCTTTTTTCTTTAATTAAGTTTTTAAAACTTTTTATCTCATTTTTTTCCTTTAAACTAATGGGATGTTGAGAAAGAAAGGAAAAAAAAAAACATAAACAATGATAATTTTTGTTATTTGGTTAAAGGTAGAGCAATCCACTACAGGATGCACATCTCATCTTAAGTTGGCACTGAGTTGATATGTATTTACTCACATGAATATTTTATAGTGTTTAATATCTTTATAATTTGTCATATTTTAATACTAAACCTTTGTTGTCTTTCAGATTCGTAAGACCGCAAGAATTGAACAAGATGTGAACCTTAATGAGATTCTTGGATACCCACAAGAATAGTCAGGCAATCGAGTTAATAGTCATTCTAAGAATACCTGAGTAAGTTGTCAATCATATATATTATTTCAACCATGATTATGACGGGATGACGAAAATAATTAAGAAAGAATAACGAATCACCACCATAGTTTATTAGAGAAAAATTTATAATAAAACACTAACTATTTGTTCGATAGGTAAGAAATTGGAGGGAAAGGATTGAATGAAAATTATTTAACTTGTTTGGTATAGAAAATTGAGAAGAATTAATTTCAAAATTAATAAAATTTATTATATTATTTCTCACTTATTTTTATTTATCTTTTTATTTCTCTCTTCCTCTCTATTCTATTTCTCATGATTACCTTATGACTTAATGCGTAAGATAGAATTGTCTTTCTCTCTTGCTTAATAAGTTTTTTACAAAATAATTTATTGTTATTTGATTTATTTGATTTTTATTATATATGATTTTTTTGGACAAAAATATTTTTCTAAATTTTGATAGTATTTATTTTATAAAATAAAATTTTATTAAAAAGACAAATAAACAAATCTATTTTCTCTTCTTAATAAAAATATTTTATAAAATAAATAGCATCAAAATTTAGAAAAATATATTTTCTCCAATGGTAATAAAGAATAAATAAAGAATTAGAATAAATTATTTTATTAATAACTTAATAATAAAAAAAAAATCAAGAAGGTCAATTTTAACTTACACATTAGGTTAAAAAGTAATCTTTGTAAAATGGATGCCATAAAGTGTTAGTAACTTTCCTATTTGTAGCCGATTACAAGATCTATATATAGGTTCAAGACCTTTCTTTTGGGATTTATTCATAAGTTTTTCCTTGATAAATCATGGTGGTAACTCCCTATTTTTTTCTTAATTCTTTTCGGTGTCCCATCTTGACCATATATAGTTTAATTTGAGACAATATATGATTGACAACTTACACAATTCCTCTAAGAACGACCATCAATCCAATTGCTTGACTTATTCTTGTGGGTATCTAAGAAGAGCTAATTAGGGTTCACATGTCGCCCAAATCTCGTGTTGCAGGACAGAAAGACAACAAATGTTTAGTATATAAAAAAATATGATAGATTATAAAGATATTGATATCTACAAAACATTTGTGTGAGTGAATATACCAAGTCTAGTGTCACCCTTAAGATGAGATATGTAACCTATAGTGTACGTGGACAGTTAGGCCGTGTCTAAAGAATGAGACTTAAGATAAAAAATTTGAGGTAAAAACAATTCATCAATTAATTCTATTATTTTACAATTAATAAATAAGTGACTAATTTATTTAATCTATCTTGTGATATTTTTGAACTTAAATAAATTTTTAGTAATTATAATTTTAAAGATTTTCTTTTAGTCGTTACAACTGTTATATGTAATATTCAATAAGTTCACTAAATCTTTAAAAAAAGATTAACACAATATTTTTTTAATTTATCTTCACCTAAAATTTATATTTTTTGGATGCAAAATAAATAAAAAACAGTTTCATATTGTAAAAATTATTCAAATTAAATCCCAATAATAAAATTATTATTAACTTTAATTAAATTATCTTAAAAATGGTAAACTTATCTTTAAAAGACTATATTCAACTATTAGTTTTAATTACTGTATTATTTAATGCAATCAAATAATCAATAGGTATTTCCATAAAAATAATAACCAATAGGCCAATACAAACTGCACAATTTATTAGTTATATATTAATTAATGAGTGATATTCTAATAAACATGTTGCATATTGATGTCTGAATTGAAATAGTAAAAAGTTTGAAACAAAGTCTTTATATGTTTATATAAAATTATTAAAGAATAAACATAACCAATGTCTATTAAAAAAAAATTAGAGACTTAAGACACTTGTTTTAAGTGTCTTAACCCGAACTATTCTGAATTGTTCTTAAATATTTATTATATATGTTATAGCTTTGCCTTTGGCCAAGGCTTGATTTGCATTTTTCTAGATTGGCTTCTTCCGAATCTTCCTTTCCTTGGTTAGAATATTTTTAAGATGCTCTAATGTTATTTAAATGTCTTACGAATGTCCTACTGCATGACAAAAACCCATGAGCATTTCTCCTGCATAATAACTGTGATATAGTCAATATGTAAATGAAATAAATATTTGTAAACTAATTAAGGATGAATAAACACACAATACAACTTACATTAAATCTATTAGACTTCCTAGTTCCTACCATTATCTAGGATCACAAAGTAAGATTGAAAGACACCTTGAAATTGTGCCTTGATGGCATGCCTAATGCCCTAGGTGGTCAATTTGTAAATGAAATAAATATTTGTAAACTAACCAAGAGGATGTATAATGTACCTCCTATCCGTGTCCATCTCGTATTGCCTTTGATCCTCCACTCAATAAGGGTGTGGTCCTCCTTGCCCTGATCTACATCAACCTCTTGCTAAGATATATACCTCCTCCTCTAGTATGTGAGGTAGCTCATAGGCTAAAAATTGTTAGGAATCAAGGCTATAACAGAATCCAAGTGGAGATGGAACTCTTAATCAACCTTAATTATGAAGAATTACTCAAAATTGTAGCATTAATCATCCATGCTTTAACTTGTCTATTGATAATTAGAATTTAGTTCCCCTAGATGGTTTGTCCTTACACATGGAAGATAGGATTTTTCATATACCCCATAATTTTATTTCTTAATTTAGTCCTTATGGCTGATGCCTGATGCTGCAAAGGTCAATTTCCCTAGAGGCATACACTTTTGTGTTGCTTTCTTTTTCCTTTGTTCACAAAAAAATATACTAAGTTAACATCAATGTTATAACTATAACTAATGAGGATTGAGTTTAACAGAATAGGTTAATCTCTTACATGATGAATCAAGGTTAAAATTCTCGTTAAAAAATTTCCCCATTTAATATTTTACAATGTTTCAAACAAGATTTTCTCTAAAAGTGGATACCTATAAATAGGGGTGGACAAAATAGATGAAATAAACAGCTAAAGAATTGGATTGAATTGAACTGTAAAAATAGTTTAGGCGAAATGAGCTGAATTGTGTAACAATTTACGTGAACTAAATTGAATTGAACTATTTCAAACTTCTACAAATTGCCGTGAGCTGTCCGAACTACACCCGAACTATTCTGAATTGTTCTCAATAAAAATCTTATTTTGAAGAAAATTTTTCACATTTTTAATCTGAGTTACAGTTTAGTTCGGTTTAAGCAATTTGATTTTGGAGTAGTTCAATTTTTTAAAATTGAACTATGGAACAATTGAGTTCAATTTTTTTATTCACAATAGTTCAGTTTTTTTAATACATATCAACTCAGTTCAACACCAATCCAAGCCAGTCCAATTTTTATAATAGCCATAA
>PYAF01002548.1:1018553-1092899 GCA_007407185.1 Glycine tomentella
TTTTTATATCATTTCATTTAATATTTTATTAATTTAATTATTTAATAAATAAATAAAGAAAAATATAATTATTTTATTTATTATATTTTCTATATTTATTTTAATAAATATAAAATATTAAGTAAAATAAATTAATAAATTGTATATAATTTTTCAAAAAAGAAGTATCAATTTATATAAAAAAAACAACAAATTTTATCAATATAAAAAAACGTATTACGACTTGAAAGTGGTAAAAATATTTTTTTTGAAAAATTATAAATAATTTATTAATTTATTTTGATTAATATTTTTTATTTATTAAAATAAATATAAATTATATTTTTCTATATTTATTTATTTGTTAAATAATTAAATTAATAAAATATTAAATGAAATCATATAAAAAATATATACAAAATATTAAATCAAATTACAAAAATTAAAATTACTTACATTTTTAAATAATTAAATTAAACTAATTTTTATAATTTTTAAAAAAACTTAAACGAAATGAAAAAAAATACTAATTATTTTTAGAGAAGGGTTTTGGACTTCAAAGTCGTAACCCAAAAAAAAAAGTTTAAAAGTCGTATATTTACGACTTCAATACAACTAGTTAAAAACATAAGTTACAACTTTAAAATCGTAAATTGAAAATAAAAAATACATTGAAGTCGTAAAGAAATTTACTCAGTTAAAAAAACAAAAAAAAATAATCGAAATAGATGTTACGATTTCTATTTGTCCTCATTTTAATAATTTTTTTAGAATTAGTTATACGACTGTGAGCCGTTTCTTAGGATTGGATTGGCTTCAAATGTGAAAAAAATAATACTTAGGTTGATATTGAATTTTGATCCATGCCCAACCATATAATAGACCGCAGAGATCAAGATGCAGGGAAGGAGCGAGCACATTGCTATGTATGTAGAGAATATGTCATGTCCTGAACTTTTTTCATTTTCATTTTGTTTATGTCTTCATGGGTATTAAAAGTTGAGATGATTCCTAAATCTTCTTTGGCAGAGACCAGACCATGGAGGTTTTTTTTTTTTTTGAGGAAAATTACCAAAAGTATTAAATAGAAGGAAGCAATAAATCAACGGGTGAGGCATTAAGCACCTCGGGAGGAGCAGAGCCTAAAAAAAAAAAACAAACAGATGAAAATTTGCTAAAAAGCAGCTAACAGATGAGCTGGTTTATGAATATTAACTACATCTTCAAATGGCATACAATGATATGAATATGTCTGTAGAGATATATAAAAGGGCATCTTACTCTGATGAATTTAAGGCACCAGTAGTTGAACTTAAAAAGAGCATGTCATTGATATATACATTTATCTGCATTTCTACATGTATTTCTTCAACATACACTATAAATACATGCAAAAAAGTTGATTGTAGACATTAATGCTCACAAGTTTAGATACGAAATACAATTTAAAATGTCTATTAATTAGCTTATTTCCCCCCTCCTCAAAGTATAAGTATAGGTAGAAAAGAAAGTTGACAGATTAAGACTGAAAATTATTTCTTAAACTGATTAACCAGAAGTCCTACTTGGAAAACAGCAGTTGTCTGCAATGCTTACCAGAATGGTTAGCTAGTTCACTTCTCACAACTTCAGTTATCAAATCTTTGAAGATCAACCGTTCAATATCCAACACGGCATTTGGTATTTCACTGTAACTGTTTGTGTAAATTGTGGGACAGTGCATCAACTCTTCCCACAGGAGACTTGCCAAATTCTCATCCTCATCAGCCAGGGTGACATTCGTATTTTTATGTTGCAACTTATCAATTTCTTTGCAAAGCTCATCTAAAAGCAGCTGTCCACTTAGTTTTCTACCTGCTTGCTGATTTGGTTGGCACCACATAGTAGAACTTTCCAATATTATTTTCTGAGCTAGAATGTCATTAACAACATCAAATATTAGCTTTCTTTGCATTTGCCTGGGACTTTTCAGCCCAGAAATATTCTTGGCATTGTGTTCAATGTTGAAACACATCTTGTTTGTCTTGATTTGCTCCAGTGCAAGGAACAACTTTGGGTTTATTGGGTAACTTGGTGAATGAAAAACCTGGCTAGAGCTTGGACTGCTGAGCAGCCCCGATGCTAACAGTATTTCTGATATATATCTATGATCAGGATCTTTATTGTCTCTGAAATTGGTGAATCTCTCATTATTGTTGTCAATTTGTTGGAGAATTTCGACCAAATTTTGAGTTCTCAAGTCAGTTTCACTGCTGAAGTTGGCTTTTGTAGTGTTGGATGAAAGTGGAAGATCTTCTGAGTTCTCCTCACTACTATCGTAAGTGTTCAGAGCATCATCTGTAGCAATAAATTTGAAGAAAATCAATATGTAACAAAACCTACTTTCCTGGATTTTATTTTTAATGTCATAAAAAAGTGTATTTGGTGCAATGATTCATTTTACTGATGATTTTAGACTGATTCAACATTCAATCCATGTTGCATAGGAATGAAGTGTGCTACATACCTAAATCTTTTGAGATGTCTGATTTCTTTTTAACTGGAGAAGGTGGTTCTTCTCTGTAGAAAGAAGCATCTAGAACAGACACAGGGCTTGGCTGTTCTGCTGTAATTGTTTTCTCAGCCATAAAGCTTTCCTTGCTCAACTCTTCTGCGGCATTCTGATCATTGGAAACAATAAAACATTAAACCAGGTGATTTAGTTGCATGAATTCAGTGATGAGAGGAAGAAATACTTACATTTTGGTTAATGCCCTTTAGCTGGATGGTGTTGCCATTAATTCTATCAGAATGATCAATGTGAATGACTTGTATGTCAACTTCATGCTTAAAATCCCTCCTTTGATTGCTAATCTCACTGAATTTTTGTCTGGTTGTTGTACTTGGGGAAGACAATTCCACTGATTGCCTATTCTGTTGTCTTCTGTTACTGCTGCAATCTGATGATGGGCTAGTTGGCGGAGAACGCCTCTCCAAACCAAACTTCTTTTGTAGTCTTGGGCTCTTGGCTTCTGCTGTATTGCTGGAGTTGGTGGCATTTTCTCCATTGATTACTTGACGAACTTTTGAGGATTGCATCAATTTTGAAGTTCTCATCTTATTACTCTTATTCACCGAGTGAAAGGGTTGGCTGATGGGATCTGTGGCATGTGTGATTGCTGGACCAATACCCTTTGCTGTTTGCCTGTCAAGCTTGTCACCCATTATTCCATTTGTGCGGTTAGCAGGGCTAAACTTGCTGGGGCCTGATTTACCCTGAAATGACATTTCTGTGGAAGCTGGACTATTGGTTTTTCTTGCAGCTTTTGCTGGTTTCATGATGAAAATTGGCGACTTACTACCCTGGGTTGAATTTGACATCTCAACAGCGGTGGATGTTAGGTCCTTCTGCTGTAGTCTTGGGCTTTTTACTATTGAGCTTTCACTGAGACTGCTATTACTTCTATTGTCAGATAGAGAATTAGACACCTGATCTCTTGGAATATCCAATGATTCTTTATATCTCTGCATTGCATCAAGAATCTGTTTAAGGGCCCTGAGATCTTTTCCAGAATTTTTGAACTCTAGATCTGCTATCCTCTTTTCAATTTCCCCATAAACAGAGAGGGACAGGTTTGATGCTTTTGCTGAAGATTCGCTTCTCTTGGAATCCTGTAATTGAGAAGCTTGGCTTGCTTCAGGTTGCTTCCACGGAATTGGTTCTAGGGAAAACCGTGAATATGGCGTCCCATTCATGATTGAAGCATCCCTCCTAAACTGAAGCAAGGTAGACCTCTTGATTGTTCTCTGTGATGATGCTGCACTTTGGTGTTGCCTGTACTCATCATTTGTGATAGGTCCTGCGATTGTCTCATTTTTGTTGGTGGCGCAGCTAGAGATACGTGGCGGAGTATCACAAGTTTCTGTGCAGTCTGGGAAGGCTTCAAGTCCCATTAACTTCGCTACAACACTGGATGGTCTTCTAGAAGTTTCTGGTTCCTGCAGCTGCATTGTGCTGGAGCTACCATACCCTTTCTGTGGACCCTTCAAAGAACTTTTGGTAGATCCTTGTCTGCTGTCCAAGGAAAGCCTTGGGAGTTCCTTTGGCTTTGTAACGGATTTGAATGTATATTGTGTGTCCCTCCCATCATAAGAGAGTCTTGGTGAATCCCAAGCAACCATAACTCCTGTATTGACAGATTTGGAGGGCTCCAAAGGCCTGGGAGAGTCGACGTATTTCAAGATTCGACCCTTCTTTTCCTCTTTAGCTACAGTTTTTACTGACAATCCATGAACATCTCTATGCATTGACCCTTTGACAATATCATAGAAATCAAGGGGTTGATGGCGTTGTTTGCCTTGTTTCATTGCTACTCCTGAGTTAGAGTTTTCTGGAATTTTCATTTGATTGATTGGTGGTGGCTCTATCTGAATTGTTCTATTAAACTCGAGGGACGACATGCTAGATGAGCGAGACGATGAAGTCATTGAAGTTCCTGATGATTCAGTGGAGAATTGTTGATTCTCTCTTGCAACCTTCACATTATTTGCCTGCAAGCATACTCTCATTCTTTAACTTTTTCTACCAAGGTTTCTCTAATGATTCAAACTTTTGTCCAGTTATCTTACCATTGCCTTTTGAGTTGTATTATTGACCTCCTTGATATGGTTGCTGATTCCATCTGAGAAAGAAACGAAATTTTAGTAATAAGTAATTTGAAATATCTTGTGAATTTTTTTTTACCTCAACTAGCCCTTCATTCTTAAATTCTTCCTGAAAAATATATTGACATGTTTACACAGGTTAAAGTTCAAAGAAAGTAACATCTCATCTAAATTGGATGTAATAAGTTAAGAGATTAACACATCATTAAAGAATGTTGTGTTTTTTTTTTATAATTTGTGATAATTTATTTGATGAAGCAATAATAATTTATGAGCTTAATACATCTAATTTAAATGCATCAATCTTCATGTCCATACAATAGTTTATCTATATTTATCAAGGATGATTTGAGCATAAAGGCGTATCATTACTTGTCACAAAAATAAGGTGTTTATCGTACAAGGAATCTCAATTTTTTTTTTTTATTGAAAAATCTGAACCTGAAATGTTGTACACATTTACAGTAATGTTATTTTAAGCGACAAATTTTGTAAATAATAATAATAAATACTTTTTTCTGCGGAACATGTGCTTCTTGGGAATGTATAAAGTCTGAATTTGTTTGTATTTGGTAACATTATTTGTTTTACCAGCTTCTTGAGACTCACTAAAAAGAAATAGTTATTTCTCCATAATTATTTCAACCATACATTCATCATTATATTAAATGAGGAAAAATGAAATAATTATATATATGCATCTGTGGCGCTGCTAAAGAATGAAAGTTCTCATTCTAAAACATTTAATATTCAAACATCTGGAGGAGGAATTATCAGAAAATCCATTGAAATATTTATATCTTGAAAACTTTCAGGGTTTCACATAAAATGGAAATGGTTTCTATATGATCTTCAATTCAGAGCCAGTTGATAAAAAGTTTTGTTTTGTCTTGTAACTACATGCAGCGAAAGAACTTTTATCAATTACCAGTCACCACCCTTCTCATCCCATCAAAAAATAAAAATAAAGAATGCTGAAGAAAAAAGTAACTAAAAAGAGAAAACTCTGAGACATTACATCCTGACAGATTGTAAGTTGATTGGGCCAGTCCAATTAATGTTGAAAGAAAGCGATTTTACTGAAGATGCATGCATGTCTATCAAAATTTGTCAATTAGTCCGTTTTTATTAATGTCAACCAACATTTGTCACTTAGTCCTGTCTATGAATAATGAACATCACACACATACTAAAAAAAATGTATCAAAGTTAACCTTAATTTTTTTTAACAAAATCATCATCAAAATGCATACATAACAATAACAAATATATGGCAGATTACCTTTATTATTTGGTATGTTCTGATTGTGGCTGCTATTGCTTTGGCCTGTGAGGAACCTGTGGCGGTCAAACAGCTGAAAAAACCCACTGATGCACCCAATTTGCTTCTGCAAATCAGGATTTTCATCCTTCATTGATGTCAATACCCTTTTAGACATTTTTTTTTTGCTACCCTGTTAACTTTTCAGTGTTCACAAGGCCTCAGTTATGTAACTACCATCTTCCTTCTCACATAGAGTGTAGAAGAAATCAAAGACCTCTTTTGGGGTAGAAAGAATTTGAAATATGTTACGGTGATTCAGAAGAAGAAATTGGCCTTCAGGGTCAGAGAAGATTCTAAAGATGATAAATTGATAATATTAGCGCATGGACTTGGTCATGCAAATTTTATGCTTGTGTGTTACATTACATGTATTACATGTGTGTATGCATGTGAAAACAGAAGAGAATGTCCTCCATGACCTTGAATGGAGCAAAGAGATACAAAAGCTGAAAAATTGCATAAAATTGGATGATGTTGGGATTTCACATAGCAGAGAAAGAGAGAATATAAATCAATCTCCTGCAAAAGCAGAAGAAGAAACAAAAAGAAGTGGAAACCAAGCAATTCCAAAGTGAAGAGGGAAAAATTTGAGAGACCCAAGAAGAGATGTTTTTCTTTCTTTAAACTGAGCAGAGGAATATATTTTTTTAATCTTTAATTTGCCTTTTCTCTTGCAGAGGAAACAGCTATAGAGGAGGCTAAAGAGTGTCTGTGAGAGGAGTTGTGGGGTGTTTATATGAAGAAGTGAAGGCAAGTGTTGAAAAAAATTGGGTAGGAAGAATAAAAACCTAGTAGTGACAACTTTTTTTAACGACAAACGTTAACAAGTATTGTTAGGGTATTGGTTAAATTTTTTTAATAAGTAACTAAAATGACATTGTTGATAATTTTTTTTATAATTTTTTTATAATAAATAATTTTTTTGAAACAATACCCTAATAATACTGGTCAATTATATCTTTTATTTAATTACATTACGTAAGAGAGAGGGGGAAAAGTGTGGAATTTGGGGTGTCAGAATCTGAGTGCATGAGACAGATAAGAGTTGTTAAAATATAAAAATGGTTGAGAAAAAGGAGGGAATGGGGGAGAGGGGAGGTGTGTGAATGTGTAGGTCAGAGATGAGGCAGATCTGCTGTGGTCATTTCCTAGCACTTGTATGCAGACACAATAACGTGGGTGGGTCTCTGACTTGGGCCTCTCTCCAAGAGCATGTGGAGTTTGTCAGAGGGGAGGGAAAAACAAAAAGTAAAGGAAGAAATAGTATATTTTGGTGTGCTTCAACTTGAATTGAGACTTCAAAGAACTTCTATTGGTTTTAGAGGTTAATTTATATATATGTATTATAGTATATTTGATGGGGGAGAATCCGACCAAAAACTAACTATCCAGATTTTTTAATAAAATTAATTGTTAATAAAGTAATAAATATATCACATCAATAATATAATGATAAAAATAATAAAATATCTATCAATCTAGTATATGGAGCAACTAATAAAATTCAAGTATTTAAGTATGTAAATGCACTAGAAATCCGAAAAGCAGAACTATAATAGTTTCATCCAGTTAGTATATATTCGAATTAAAGCGGGAAGAGTTCAAAAGTATATTTATTTTTAAAATAACAAATCTTTTCTTCTTCTTTTATATATTAAAATGCGTAAATTTAAAATTCATGAAATACTTCAATAACTTTAAACGAAACATAACTTTAGATTGTTTTCCATAAAATAAAAAAATACCCACCATCTGAATTTAGGATCAACTTTTGTAAATAAGTTTTCAGAATAATTTTATATTTTTTACAATATCATTTTCATAACCCTTTTACTTTATTAGATAAAATTATTAAATATTTTTTATGTATTAAAAATATAAGTATATTTATAAATTATTAAAATAATTAATTAGAAAATATAGGAAAATATAACATTATTCAAAATTTTATTGAATAAATATTTCATTAACCTGTTAATGTAAAAAAATAAATTATGTAGAGATAGTATTAAACACTTCGGACGAGAGATAATCACGTTTGAATTAGATAAAATCACTATAAATAATAAAGTTATCTTTCTAAATATTTGATTCAATTGTATATCTTATTAAAAATTGATTTAGTAGCAAAAGAAAATAAAATTGAAGAAGTGTGTAAACATTTCAGGGTGGATTATTCCTGCAGATTATTTAAATTGCTTGTTCAACCATTCCCATATATACATATCTCACTTTAACCAAATTACTTTTTTTGTTTTTCTTTTCCCTAATTGGGACCTGACCTCAAAATGGAGCTTATACGATATTATTTCCCTTTGCAAAGAGGATGCAGAAGAACATTGCATTGTTCCAGTGCAGAATGTAATGCCTGAATATTGCATTTTACCGTATTGTTAGTAAATATTATCCTGCTCAGAAGCCTTAAATATGCCTATTGTAAGGTCAATATTAATTTAACCTTAAACAAAAATTGGAAAGAAAAAAAGGGAATTGAAGAACTCTGTGTCATTAATTGAACTAATGTATTATACCAATCTAGCCAGGAGCAAAACTGGGATCACTATACCAAGGCTATGTGTTTGGCTGTGTGTTTCTTTGTAGCTATGCATTTCAGAAGTGTGGTCCAATGTGTAGTCACAACTATCATGCAGGGCCAGACAGGTACTAACTCCTTGAAGAGGTTTGGACCATTAGCATTTTCCAAAATGTTGAATTAATTAGAGAATAATATCAATATTAGAGGGGAACCCTTTGGAAAATATATAGACATCATTTTCGCCGCAAGCTTTTGGTCCCTTTACACTTCTGCCAGACAGTATCACATGTTATTAATTTAGTGCGACATCTTTCTTGTCATTAATATTGGATGAGTTAGATTTTCACTTATCTGTATGTATGTGTAAGTTTACTAGTGGCAAAGCTCGTATTCGTATCACAGGAGGGGGGGACAAACCATAAGGAACTACTATGAACATTATGAAGATAAGAATATTGCTGCCAAATTGTCTTAGAGTGGGTTTGATTTGATTGAGAGAGTTGAATTTAGAAGGAAAAGGAAAGAAGAATAATTTATTCTTTTTAATTTTAAAATTAAGATCTAGAGTTGTGTAATGTTTATGAAAGTCAACAAAATAAAGATTAATGCATTAACTTTATGATATTCTATCATTTTATTTATTTCTTTTTATTATTAAATTAAAATATTTATTAAAAATGAATTTTTTTTCTCTCTGCTTCTAGCTGTTTCAAATTTCAATTCCCAAACAAACCTTTAAAGAAAAGCTAAATGAACAAGGAGCCTTTTTAATTCTCTCTTTTATAGGCGTATATATATATATATATATATATATATATATATATATATATACTTTTATTTGGTAACAATTGTATTATCTTAAGTTTGACTTACAACATTTTTTGGGGGGAAACTATAGAGTTCCAACATTGAATCACATGGAAATAAAAAAAGAAAAGGAGGAATACCCTTCAATCTTCCCCAATTGATTTTTTTTATCAGGTCCACCTATTAAAATAAAAAGAAAACATGAATCGAGCTGGTAGTTTAATGAATGAGGGAAGATGAGACGTAATTACAAAAATGCTCCAATTAACGTTCTATGAGAATTAATAGAGTACCATATATATATATATATATATATATATATATATATATATATTTTAATAACTATCCATTATTAGTGTAAAAATATTTACATGGTTAATCAACCAAAAATTATTGTTAATATACATTTGAAGATAATTTAATAAAAATTAACAAATTTATTATACAATCGTGTAAAACTATTATACAGTATTAATGCATAACCTTTTTTTTTCTTCCATTAAACAAAGTCTACATAATGAGATCAAGGTATCTCTTTTATAACACCAATGTGAGTGAGTCACAGTCATAATTGAGAGCATATTATCCTTTTTATAAATCTGAGATGATATGATTTCTATAACCATCAAATATTTTAAACCTCTTGTCCCGCGAGCTGTATAATTCAAATTGTGGTTTGTAATCAATATCAACATCAACAATATCTTTAACTCAAGTTAATTAGAGTTGGTAGTAGATGAACTGAACGATAAATCGTAAATGAGACAGAAAGAAAAAGGGAGAGTAGAAGAAAAAAAAAGTAGAAATAAGATAAAAGAGAGAAGAAATGATGAAAGGAAGAAGGGAGAAAAAAAGAGGAAAAAAACTAAAAATCAATGAATGACTGGAACATAGAACTACTAATGGGTTTAATCCTCCATCAAACTTATAGTTTTTTTCCACTCCGTCCTAAGACATACCGTCCGCCAATCTATATCTCACTCCATTAGATCTTGTTTAACTACTTTTTCTCAGGTAAGTTTCGGTCGACCTCTACCTCTCTTTGTGTCGAGCTCTTGGTAACAAACTCTTGTTCTTATGGGAGCATCATGTGGTCGTCTCATAACATGTCCAAACCATCTGCTCCCTCATATCTTGCCCTACACACTAAATTGTAATATTGAGTTACTTTAGTATGCCTTTTGATTTTTATTTTTTTATATCAGCCTTAGTAGGCCTTTGATAACTCTTTGACCTAATAAAAAAACTTGAACATACAAAGTTATATCAAGTTGAGTTTAGTTTTAGACTGAATCCAAGTGTAGAGAATCGAAACGATTATAATAAGATGAAAAGGTTTAAATGTACAACATTCATAATCAATATCTCAACTTGAAAAACACTACCTTTTTTTTCTTTTTTCTTTTTTATCTTCTATAGATTGTATTACAAATCAAACTCTTGACTTTCTTCTTAAATTTTTAATTACTTAGAAGACTACTTGCATTGATGGCCGATATACCCTAATCTAAGATGATCAACCATCATTATTTTGTTACTTCTATCTATCAAAAGAGGATTACGCTACAGCCTCCAGTTTAAATACATAACCCTCCCTCCACATGCAGCTAATTCATAAATTCTTCAATTGTATCTCCTTTTTAAAGTGCTAACCTTAATACTATGCCTCACGCACACATGCAGTTGTACGATTCATGGCTTCTGAGTTCTGACCTTCTGCAATGTTTTAATATATATTTTTTGGTCCCTTTGATAATATTGCCAATTGAATCAAGGACAATAATTGAAACCAACTCGATCAGCAAGGTACATTTCAAGCATTAGCTTTGGGTTAAAAATTTATTGTCAAAAAATTCTTGGCATAAAATTGTGGTCCTGCGAAAGATTAGCGGCTGCTTTTAATTTATATATTTATGACCTCCCCCACACTGTGCCTAAAAGGCACTATATTATTGGACGGCTTATTACGTTATTAGCTTCTCAAAATTTTGCATATTTCCTCTTGAGCAATCTTACATGAACATCAAACTTATAGAAATAACTAAACAAAGTTAGAAATAATGTGAGAATAATTTCAACTCAAATACTAAGAAAAAATATTGTAAGAACATAATTATACATCCTATAATAAAATTTAGTATATAGTTTCGTTTTGTTTAATGCATCATGTGTTAGCTAGCGATGGCAAGTTGTAGCCATAATCATACATAATTGGTGAACCCATGTTATATTTAGCTTCTAGTGTTGATTGGCAAATTTGTGCACTGGACTCCGTGGAGACAATAATGGTCCCCTTAAATCTTCTAATTATGCCCATATGATAGAGTTCTTTCACTGATAAATGCTAGTAAATTAATGTTGTCTTTTAACACTTTTAGCATCTTATAGATTCATATTATATATTGCAACAACCTAGAAGGTTTTCATATTGACAGTTGAATTCTTTTGTCTGAATCACAACCAGGCAAGAAAGAGATGTCATGTGCTAGTGGATTGCTTATCATAGCAAAATAACATAATTAAAGTTTTTTTTAAGTAAGACATCTCTACAATCAGAAATTATGGAATTAATTCTCGAGACATAAAGATTACGAATGTGAATTTTGCTTCTAATAAAATATTCTTCATATGCATGATCAGAAAATCGAATTTTTGTCAATATATTTAAGAAATTCAGTCATCCGTCAATTGTGCTTGAAATTTGTTGGTATAACATAGTTAAAGTTAATGCATATGTCAACTAGCAATAAGTCAGTTGTGTCATATGACACTCTTTCAATTATATTGCCCTTAATAACGTTGGATAGGAGGCAAAACTAAACTTGACTGGGAAAATATATACGTTGGGTAAAAATTGTAAGAAAAAACTCATCCAAAAGAAAGGCTAATTACAAAAAACAACAAATAAAACAAAAGTGGAATAATTAGAAATTTTTAGTGGAATTTGGCAAATTGTTATCAGAGAAGTTACAAAACAGTAGACGACTGCAAATATACAAAACTATTTGTTAAGACCATGTATGTCAATTTGATTCTTTTATTTTTATCATTCGATAGGTGAAAATATGTTTATTTGCAGTGGGCCGAAACAAGATAGAAAGGAAAGTAGCAATGGGCAAGCTTGAGCACAAATAAATATTGTCTCTGTCCTCTCTGATCTTATCCGATCTGGGCATTTTTTTTCTTTTGTTAATAACACTATTTTTTTTTATGCACTGTTATAAGTATGATATATCTATTATGAGTTTTATTAATGATTAATTTTTGTTAAATCTAACTATTTTAATGAGCTCAACCATTATAATCAAATATTTTCATTTATAAAACTCAAATTACTTTACTTTAAGAAATTTTAGTTAATTTCACTTTGACTAATATAACATCAGTTGCCTATAATGTTATTTAACATGAATAAAAATGACACAAAATGCATAAATTTCAAACTTTAAGTAATGTTTTTTGAAAAATAAATGTTAATTAAAAATTAAAGCATATAAGATATTATTTTTTCATAAATCACACTTTTGTGCTATTGCATAAAAAATAGTTTCATATTATATATCATTTTCCTAAACACCATTTTGAGAAGAACAAAGTTATATAGTGCAAACAATTTCTACATAAATGATACGAAATTAGGTGAATATTTTTTTATTGGTTCTTTAATAAAATAATAAGTACTTGTGAAACGAAATAGAATTGGTTAAATTTATGATTTAATGATTTTTTTCATTAAGTTTTAAGTTTTATTTTAATCTTTTATGCTTTTGAAAAGTTTCTTTTTGGTATATTTTAGTTGAAATGTTAAATATATTAACAGAAAATTGTGACATTTGTTAATGTTGATTGAGATGATAACATCACATGTTAATTAAAATGATGTTATTTTAAATGGTTTTATTTTGATCTTTTATGTTTTCAAATAATTTCATTTTGATACTTTAAATTTTTTAAATGATTTCACTTTGGTCTATCAAGTTTGTGAAATGGTACATTTAGGTCTTTAACGATTACATATGATGTCAGGGTCTACTCAATATATTTACGAACATTTTATCAAAATTGTCACAAATTTTCTTTTGTCTAAACAAATGTACGAGCACTTCTCTAAGCAAATATTATGGAGGCCAAGACCACCAAAAGTCACATATCATGCTTGAGAAGCTAGCATCTTATCTATCATAAAGAAAAGATTGAAGATTAAATTTGTTGCAACATGTTAACATTGACAAGGTTTGTTTATGTGAATGTTGTAATGTATCTATTGTTTTTAATTAATTTTTCTAGCATCACTAATTGACTTACTTATTATGTGTAAGTGCACACATGACTAATGTGTCTAACTTCAAAATGATTTTTACTTACACACTTACACAAGTAAATTAGTAATGCTAAAAAAATCAAAAGCAATAAATATATTAAACATTTAACAAATCTAACCAAAAATACCTTTGACAGGATGTCTTCAATTTCATTAACTAGACTCTGACATCATAAATAACTGTTGAAATTAAAATGTATATTTGACATATTTAATGTACCATAATGAAATCATTTAAAAAACTTAAATATCCAAATAAGATCATTTGAAAAACATAAACAATCAAAATAAAATCATTTAAAACAATATCATTTCAATTAATATATATATATATATAATCATATATATAATCATCCTAATCAATATTAACAAACACATCATATTTTTATGTTAACATATTTAATATTTCAGCTAGGACTAAAATAAAACATGCTATAGTAGTACTCCACCTATATGAAAAGGTCAAAATCATTTAATTATTGGTGACATATATATACTTAAAGAAATGGGGTTTGATGGTGATCGATTGTTGAAGCAGATATTTGAAAAGGGGGGATACACGACCACATGGAAAAAGTTGAAGCATCACGAGGTACCTTCCTTACTTTTGAGCATAAACTAAACTCAGATACATCTAAGTTCCAAGAAATCTTTACCCGTTATTTTGTATGATTGACACGTGATGTTTCGATCTAGCCAGTTCCACACCAATCTACGTGTGCAAAGCAAACTCAAATAGTATAAGAATTTAGATAATAAATATTTGATATTTCTCCATTCTCTGTTTAGATATATAGATTGAGGGAAAATCAAGTTACTTTTTCATAAAATTTTCATTTTCATATAATAATTTTATTCAACCGATCCATGAATATATATATATATATATATATATATATATATATTATAATGTTCTTATTAATTAGAATAGGTCTATAAATTTTATGAAAATTTTAAATTATTTAATATTTCATTAAATGAGTCTAATTTAACATATAATATACTTTAAAAAATTATAAGTAAATGTTGATCATAATATCTCATATATACAAGTATTTGATTTATATATGTAAATTTCGATGTGTATGATCTTTTAGTTAATATCAAAATATTTAATGTTTGAATTAATAAAAATTTATATATATAACCATCATGACAATATCATATATATAATAATGAATTGATCGATTAATAAGTAAAAAAAGTTATTAAAATGTCATTTTACTAAATTCAATACTTAATATATATCATTATTATATATAATTAATATAAAAAATCGTTTGCACAAAAACACTTGAATTTATTTTATCAAGATCTTATGTTTGATTCTCGACTTGAGAATGTAGTTGTGATTAGAAGTGTCATTTTACTTCAAATAAATTGATCAATAATAGAAAAAAATTAGTTAAGTATCAAATAGAAACTCCTTACTAGAATCATTATTACCCTAAACCCTAAACCTAGAGTTGGGTTTTAGGTCAGACCATAGTTGTGAAAACAGGTTCGGTCATTGACCCGGTTGAGATAATGGGTCAGTAGGTCAGTGGTCCAACCGATGGGTCAGTAGTTGGTCCGGTTTGACCCGGCCTATATTAAAAAATTTAAAATTATATTATATATGAATATATACCTAACATTATTTAAAATAACAATTGAAGTATTAAAGTTGATAATACAAATAAAGTGTATTAATAATAAAAAAAGAGTGTAAATAACAACTATCTACATTAAAACACATTAGAATTTCATTTCGAAATATAAAATAAAAACTGCGTAAAGCAAAAACAGAGGTACAGGAAGTAATATTTGCCCCAACTAAGAAATAAAACCTAATCCAACATATATATTCTTCACTTCCTAAATCCTTTATTCTTCTCTCCGTGGCCTCCATACACAACCCTCTCTTCTCTCGCAACATAAGGAAGATGCAGCTTTTTTGAATCCTTTATTCATAAATCCGAGATGCAGCTTGGTGCAAACTGCAGAGGGCTTTGCTGTGGGTGATCATGTGATCTTCGTGTTGTTGGTTTCGTTTTCGGTTTGAGTTTTTGCCTCTCTGGTTCTGGTTTCTGGTTCTGGTTTGCAAAAGGCTCGAGGTAGTTTTGGAGGAAGCGCAAGGAAGGAGGGTCACTGAACTCCGAAAAAGCGACGTCGTTTTGCCATTTTAGAGCAGTTTTTTCTCTTTCAGCCAAGACCCGATCTGGGTTCCTAAACCTGTCCGAGTTGCTGGGTTCTTCAAAATCTGGTTGATTCTTGTCGGGCCTTACCGAGCCACTTGCATGGTCGGTTTCACACCCAACCCGGCCCGGAGCTACCAGCGGTTCTCGGTCTAACCGGTCCGACCGACCGGTCCAAACCGATTTTCACAACTATGGGTCAGACTATATTTTGAGTTGTTTGTGAGCACATGCAGATCTGAAAGGAATTACAAAGGAAAGAAAAATTGAAAAAAGCTCAAGGTTCTATCTAGGTTTACTTGTAATAGGAGGAAGTGATTTCTTTGTTTTCTTGTCTCTAGTGTTGGAATATCTTTAATCTTTAATCTTTATTCTTTATGTGGAAGCTAAAAAAATTCACATGTCTACAATCTAGCTAGGACAATTCACCAAAAGCCCTAAGATCGACAACATGTCTGATTTTTAAAGATTAGATAAAATATATGGATCCGTAGTTGGTTCATGATTTAAGCATTCTTCACATTTGTTATAAGATCTTTGTGGCTATCCATCACAATCACTAACAATGGCATTATGATTCTTTCTCAACCTAAGTCTCTTTATTCCTCAATGGGACATTTGTAACTCTTCGGATGGGGAGAAGAGAAACTATGTGTGACAACTTGTTATATTGGGGACCATAGCCTTCTTATAGCGTGTTTACCTAATAGGGTTTCCATTATCCCCTACCTGGCTAATATTGACATCTGCTCATTTAAGTATATATCATCTTATTTAGTTGTCTAACAGGCTCACTTAATTTTGACACATAAAATAAAATCCACTAATGATAAATAGCTAATACAATTATCTTATAATATTAGCCCACATTAAATTATGGGAATAGAAAATTCCAAAAATCTCCCACTTGGGCTACATATTGTAACAATTATATAAAAAAAATCCTTAGGCCCACATCCATACGCTATTTACCTTTAGACTTCCACCTTAACAACTTGGTCCATATCATGCATCAATAATGGAATTACTACGAATTTCATCACTACAACAAATGTGACTAGACCCCAATGACCACCACATCAATACACTCAATGACATAGGTCAATATGGATAAGTGATATGGAAATTATATGCAATGTGATCTCAATCGTGCCTATTTCCAATTGGTCAAACTTAAGTCTTTAGCGAGATCAATCTTAAGTCCTTAAGTACAATTTAAATATTGCACTTAAATAAACAAGTTTCATAATAAACTTATAAACTGAAATTTTTATTTATGCAGAAAATCAAATACATGAAATTTCAATCCAAACATAGAACATAAAGACTCCCACTAAACCAAGACAACAATTGAAACATATATGCTCAGGTTTTAAGTGTCAACCATTAATTAGTAAGCTAGCATACTATCTTTTCCTATATGTTCTACAAATATCTTTATTTTTCTTAATTCTTTCTTTAACAACCATAAATTTTATGTCAATAACCTCTGACCTGGTTGAACTCCTGTTGTTGTTGGAGTATAACATTACTAAGTTATTGTCACAATAAATACTTAATGACTTCTTAATGTTTGTAACAACATGCAAGTCAATGACAAAATTTAACAGTCGTATCATATGGTTCAATGCCTCAAAACAAGATATTAACTCCACCGTCATATTTAAAGATGTATAATAATGTGAAGTCTCTTCTATTTAGGAATCCCACAAAATCAGAGTTAGAATACTTTATTATCCCTAAACTTTTAGACTTCTAATATGTAAGCATGTAGTTTCTTGTTCTCTTCAAATAGTGCATTACGTGCCTTACTACTTTCTAGTGTTGTATATCATAATTACTCACATATCTCCCTAGAACTCCCACTAAGAAAAAACTATTTAGGAAAAGGAAAGAAACTTAAGCATACATAAGACTCCCCACAGTTAAAGCACAAGGAATCATTTGCATCTATTATTTTCAAGATTACTAATGGGGCACTGTTTGAGACTAACTTGTCTTATTTATCAACATGTGTATCTTCTGGTTTATTATCTTTCATGTTGAATATATCCAAAACTATATTATGATTATGAAGTTTTCATCAACATATATAATACCAAAAGGACAATTTTACTCCCACTGAAATTTTGGTATATGCAATTATCAACCAAAATTGTCTCAAAACTATAAGAGATAATAACTTGATGAAATTTGTAACACCATTGATGAGAAGCCTATTTAAATTCATAGATGGATTCTTTTAGTTTGCACACCATAAATTTGAATCACCTTAACAAAGTTTTCTAGTTGCACTATATTGTTTCATCAATGTTGTCATTTAGAAACATAGTCTTTAGATCCATCTAATGCAACTCTAAATCAAAATAAGTCATTAATATCATTATAGTCTTAAGAGAGTCTTTCTATGAATTCAGAGAAAAGTCTCTTTATAACCATTGTCTTCCTTTTAAGTAAAATCTTTGGCAACAAGACAAGTTTTATATATCTCAACATTACCCTTTGAATCCATTTAAATTATAGATATTTATTTACAACTTATGGGGTTTGCACCTTCAGATAATTTGACAATATTCCAAAAGTCATTGTCAACGATTGATTTTATCACTTAATTAATAGCAATAGTCCACTTTTTAAGGGTTAGAACATCATATGACTTGACTAAAGTTGATTAGATCTTCCTCAGTCAACCTAATGTCATATTCATGTTCTTAAAGAGATGCACCATAATAATCCAAAGTTGCATTTCTCCTTTTTCTAGTGGATATTCTAAATGACACTTCTTGAGGTTGTTGAGTTTGAACTATAGGTGGTGCTTGAGGAGAAACCTTAGTGTTGTCTTATCCTTGAATGATGTCAAGAATAACATCATTATTAATTACCAAATATGTTTTTTGAACAATGGTAAGTACAAAGACTTAACCATTGTCAATAACAAGTTATTCTTTAAGGACAACATTCCTTATGTTTCCTTCCCCTCCAAACTCAACTTTCTCAAGGAATTTTGCATTTTCGTCTCAAAGAATGATCTTTTAGTAGGATTGTAAAATTTACACTCATGAGAACGTTCAATCAAACCAACAAAGTAGTAACTATATCTTTAAGTCTAGCTTACCTTAATGCGGCCTACAAGGCCATGCTTCGGCTACACATTCCCAAATGTGTATGTGCTTACTGATGGGCTTATTCCCAGTCCATAGCTCATGGGGGTTAAGCAACATCCCCAAATCCAATTTCATCACTCTACAACTCTGTTCATGTTAGGTTTGTCCAATATTGTATATTGCAGAACAATTTCACACTTATTGTGGAAAAAAAAATGTGAAAGGGTCTAGGCGTTGCTCACAAAATATGTCATATCTATCATATCAGTCACCGTCACAGTCAAGTTTGACAACCTTAATTTTCTTTCCTAATTGATGCTCAACTTCAACTTTCAAAGACTTGAAAACATCTAAAAACCTATGAAAGAGTCTAAATTACCTAAGTTCACTCCTAATCCCTTAAAAGTTACATTAAATAATTTGCATTAAGCATAATATTTAAGATCAAACAATGTCATTTATCCCTAGATACAAATTGTCTAGATGTTCTTTCTCAGTTCTTAGAGTATAAATATTTTTCAATGCATACACCCTCACAACGTTACATGCACATGGATGATCAGACCACAAACATGACAATAGATTTAGAAAAAGACAATAATGTGAAAATAGCATTAAATAGATAGTAAAAAAATTTACATTAAGAGTGTTTGGTTGTTGAACCCCCAACAATGAGTGGCTTAGCCTCTCCTTGTCATGAGAGACTTACAAAAACAAAAGGGAACAACAAATGATGAAAGAGAATGGAAGTAAACTGGTAGAACAAGAGGCATAAGCCAATTTTTGTGGAGTGAATTATTCTCTCCTTTGTGCCTTATGTTTCTCTCTAGTTTCTGATTATTTGCCTCTGACTGTTCCCCCTTCTTATAATCAAAATTTTGCTTAAGTGACCTTTTTTGATATTGGCGGCACACTAAGCCCATATATGCGCATTAAGTGATCCTATCGCGTTGAGTGCGCTACTCCAGATTCTTCCAAGTCTTTAATGTATAATCCTACAAAGAAAAGATAATCAACACTATAAATAAACTAATTTAGCATTTATTGGATAATAACTCAGAAGAAGCTAAATTTCTATGTTTCAATCACAAAAGAAGCATTAAAAGAGAAAAAAAATAAGATAATTGATATGTAATTTAAATGCATAATTTACTTATAAATAACAATTATCACTTACAAAAACATACTTATGTGAGTAATAGCACCAGAATCTACCCACCAAATGCCTTTGGGTACGAAAACTAAATTAACTTTTAAACAGACAAAATGAGAAGCTTACCCTTCTTCGCACATTAAATAGTGTACTTGAGACACTTTTATTTCATATGTCCCACCTTTTTACAAAAGTAACAAGTAAATTTCTTATCTTGTTCTCGGGTTTCTACTCTAATTGAGAAAAAAATTATGCAATATCCTTGACTCCCTTTCTTTTCTTATCCAAAAAAAAAGACCTAGTTTGATCCAGTGTCATCATAAATAAAACCCCATTAGCATTGTTCATAGTTAAAAAATCATCCAATTCCATGCAATTGAGAAAATTCTTAATTGACTCCTTTTAAAATGACAAGTTTGGGATCCAAAAAAATATGAGTAGTGAAAAAAGAGTGACAGCAACAACTACTAATGAGAGAACAATAAATATACTACAATGCACAATTTATCTTTATGGTAAATTTAAAGACATAAACAAAATACCTAGCACACCATTAATCTCTAACCTGTGGATTGAAAGGACTAATTGCAAGTGGTACTCTCAATGCAATGATCAAACACTGGTGATAAACCTGTCAAACAAGAGTTGTCTTTGGGCATTCCATCATTCACATAGAAAACTAATTTGGTGATAAATCCTGTCAAATAATGATTGTCTTTGGACACTTCACAATTCACGTGGAAAATTAATCATTATAATCACCACACATTTACCATCGCATAGTGTAATTATCCGGCCAAATTGTGTCTTCCTTTGGGCCAAACACAATTCACAATAATAATTTCATGCAACATCTATGTAAATTCAATCAGATTAATCTACACAACAAAAGTTACTTTGGCAACATGTTGTTTCAATTAGTCCAACAAAAAATACCAGATAATTTAATTGAAATGGGAGGTCTTAATTTACACATTTTACACATAAGCATACAAAACAAAAAATTGTATATGTACATTATTGTTTAATGATCATAGAATTGTTAAACAATTCTCAGGTGAAAAAGAAGTATTTCTAAAATAATTTTCAATTTCACAAGACTTTATACATTATATATAATCATAAAAGATTAATTCAAAATTACCATAATAAAAATGTATCACAACTATATATAATCAATCCACCAGATTCGATGCAATTTTTTTTATAAAAAAAATTGCTGAATAATATTTCATTATATCCAAAATGAATTTAAAAAAATAGAATAAAATACAATCATATTATTTTCCAAACCACGTGTACCTATAGATAGTGTGATATATACTAATATTGTATCCAAATCAATATTTCGTACATTGACCTTGTATCAGCCATATATTTGTTTAGTTAATAATAAAGAGTCATTCCTAATATATAGCATATTTACAAATAACAAGCAAGTCATATAAAATATATATACAACAAGACGTGCAAATATTTCAAAAAATAGACCCATTATAAGATACTCAACATAACATTAATTTCTAGTCTTTTGCATATAAATTAATTAATAATTGGTACTCTCAAGATCAAATATTGACAATTAGTTTTGTCAAATAATAATATTTCTTTGGATTGACCATTATTCATATGAAAATACTTTATAATTGTCACATATTTAATTATCATCACATGTATGTTATTATTTGGCCAAATTGTGCATTCCTTTGGATCGAACACAATTCGTATAAATAATCTCATACAAATATCTATGTACTTTTAATCAAATCAATTTTACAATAGGAATTATTCTGACAATATATTGTGTCAATCAATTTAATTAAAAAATTACCATTCATACAAATAAATGGAAAGAATATGTTACTAGTAAATTTGCACCCAATCATGATATTAATAAATATGAAAATATTAATCATGACAAGTAAATATTGTATTCTTAAATTATATTTAAGGCTATCATTGATTTATACTTAAATTATGGCAAATAAATATCGCATCCGTAAATAATATTATCACGTTATCTCAAATTTATTATAACATCACCGATTCATGTATCAAGGAAGCGCAAGACACATATTCATTCAATTTTTTTTTGCCATGTATGTAACATCAAGACAATGACATCCAAGGATTTCCAATGACATATAATGTTTTATATAGAAAAACTTGAATCCTAACAATCAAATAATGAAGATCTGATCTGATACCACTTGTTGAAATATCTTTAATCTTTATTTTTTATGCAGAAACTAAAAAATTCACAAGTTTATAATCTAGGACAATTCAACGAAAGCCCTAAGATCTACGATATTTTTTATTATTAAGGATTAGATAAAATATCTATGATGACTCGGTATATTGGGGATCATAATCTTCTTATAGTATGTTAACCTAATAGAATTATCATTATTCCTAATGAACCAATATTGACATTCGCTCATTTATGTTTATATCATTTTATTTAATTATCTAACCGATCGCTTAATTTGATTACATAAAATAAAATTCATTAATAATAAATAACTAATATAATTTTCTTATAATATTAACCCACATTAATTATTATAATAAAAAATTCTAACATCTAGTTGTATTAGTATAGCAAGTGTTAAGCGTGTGTGCGTAATCTTTCATTGCTCGTATGTTGCACTGTGTAAGAGTCGTTGGATATTTGTATGAATGAATTATTGAAAAAAAAACCTCCGAGTTAAAAAAAATAATATTAAGAACTTGATGAATGAGCCTAACTTGTGGCAGAATTATAAGCTTCTTGGTTTATAAAGTTCAATAAAATTTGCAAATTTTACCATAAACAAAGCTTCTGGACATGTACCCTAAAAAATAGCTAATGAATAATGCAAATTAAGATAGAAAGAGATTGACATGCATTGTGAAAGAAAAGCGAGTCTAATTCACGTTCCGAGGGAGTGTCCAAAAGGGTTCCAAGATGGTGTGACCATTAAACAACGAACAGATCATGTTAGAGAAGTGGATTATTATTAATATAGTGAAGTCTTGATTCCATCTTGTCCCTATGTCACATGAGGAAAAACAGCTATTACACTATGTAAATTTATAGTAGTATATTAGGCTAGCATATAAATCATTCATTCAAACCATATATAAACACAAAACTTTGTTTTCTTTTCTTCCTAGTTTTGTGGGGCAACACATTGAATTCATAATGCGTGGTTATCTTTCACTTTCATTTAGATGATTCCAATAATTGAACGTTACTTGATCATTCCTCTTTTCTACTAATATTTTAATTTAGCTTGACAACTTGGGAAGGGGGGAAAATTGCTAAATGGAAGATTGCATTGTGGTCTAGGTTAATTAATTAATTGATGACTTGCATACATAGAACTTTTAAATTCTCTGAGAATTTTTATGTATTGATGAGCATAAAGTGGATATCAATAATAGCTATCACGTGTCCTAAGAATTATTGATAATATTAAAATTAAGATCTGTTTAATGCAATCATTTTGACTGAAAATAAAATAATATAGAAAGAATATAAAACGATGTTAGAATAAACTTCAATAATGATTTAATAATTATTCCGAGAAGAAAAAAATATATGAATTGGCAGGCCAGCTTGATCTAAAACCTCACATTTCACATGCTCTCATCTCATGTGTGTCAATATTGTTGGCTAAAATTAAAAAGATTCCATTTTTTTTACCTTTCTTTTTTTCTTCTTCTTTAATTTTGTCATATAAAGATATTCAATTGTGAGCATGCCCACTGCCCTTAGATATTCCATTTTTTTTTTTTTTTTTACCTTTCTTCTTCGTTTTTTCTTCATTAGTTTTCTATGGCATGAATATGGCGCGGGAGTTGGGAGAAACTTGTTTGATTGTTGAAACTGACTGTCTTGATGCTATCAATCTGTTGAATAATTTTAGCTCGGTTGCTAACCAGTTTGCAGAAACCATTGCTGAGATTTGGAAACTCAAAGACAAGTTTCAGCAATGCTCGATGGTGCATATCCAAAGGGAGGCAAATAAATTAGCTGATTCTTTTGCCAAAGCTGGACTATCCTTAGAGATTGATATTTGTTTTTCTAATTTTGTTCCTTACTTTGTTGTCAGCTCCTTTTTGGAGGATGATCAATGTAATTCTTATCAGTTGAGTATTAATTAATTTGTGTCTGGGGTGTTTCATGCCCAGGCCATTCAGCAAAGAAAAAAAAAATGCCCACTGCCCCCTACTGCTGAACAATTGAGATTTGAAAGCAGACATTGAATAACTGTTTTATCTTTAATTAATCTCTAATTAAGACATCTATTTAGGCAAACTATTGGACCAAGAATGTTACGGATTTCTGGCATATGTCAAACTAGGATTATATGAATCAAATAAGATCAAAAAGATCAATCGCCAAGTGTTAATGAATTTGTAACTTAATTGGTGTATATTGAAATTGAAGACTCATTTAATTTGTTCTTTTAAGTAAAAATAATTTTTTAGTTTAAAAGTAAGTTTAAAAATTTATATAATGATCAGACAAATTTAAGAAAAAATTAAAACATTATCTAAATTGATCCTGATTCTTTTATATTAGTATATATTGATACTGTTAGAATTAAAAAAATATATTGTAAGAGATTTAATTTTTAAAACGAATTAATAAATAAGTGCTAATCACAATTGATTTAGGTTTTAGATTGTACTATATATGTTGCAAGATTCCAACACACGAAAATTTATTTATATTAATGTGAATAAAAAAAATATTGATCAATATTAGTCATTAGTTTTTATTATCTTTTTTCTCTCCCTTCACCCTTTATCATTAAACTAACTTTATAACTCCATTACGATAAACTAACTTTATAACTCCATTAATGTGAATAATGTCACTTTGAGTGATATCCCTATATGGTTATAAAGTGCACTATTGCATTGTTTATGTGAATTTACTACAAATATTGTGTATAAAAGAACATTTTAAAGTAAGATTATGCTTAGTTTGCTATAGGAAATAAAGTGAAAGCTAGGAAAGAAAACTAAAAAAAAGATGAACTTTGAAGTTGTTTGATTATGTAAAAAGGGAAAAGAAAGAAAGAAATATTTACACAAAATGAGAAGAAAGAATAATAGGTGGCACCAACATATTTTTGTCTAACAAATAAAGACACTTATGTCTTTAAACTCTTATAAGTAAAATGAGAAGAAAGAACAAATTTGTGAGACCCACATTTGTGTTTCTTTCATTCCTTCTCAATTTCTAACCAAGCAAGAAGAAAAAAAAAAATCTTTTTAATCTTTTTTTTTTTTCTTTCTCTCCCTCCCATTTTTCACTTAAACCAACAACAATATGTACACGTGAATTGCAAGGTGAAACTATTGGTGTTTCCTTAAAGTTTATGCATCTCAACTCGTGAGGTATGAATAAAAGTAGTTAGTGTTGCTTAAGTCATTTAAGCATATGACATGAGTTTGATCCTACTATGTAAATAGAGTAATACATGTTTTTCTTTCTTCTCAGTGTCTAATCAAACAAGGGAAATAAACATCTTTTTAATCTTTTTTTTTTCTTCTATTATTTCCTCACACTTTCAACAAAATCAAACAATGTGTAAATGTAAATTACATGGTTAAACCAAGTGGTGTTGCCTTAAAAATTTACATGTTACAACCTAAAAGATGTGATACAAGTGAATAGTAGCTTGAATTCTTTAAATATACGACAATGATGTGATCCATGATGTGAATAGAATAATATAAGTGGAGAGATGAGTTATCCGTTAACTAATGATATTTTACCTCCTTAAAAAATTAGTCTCATATATGATTTTCAATAATAGGGTATTTTACTTTAAAAAATAAAATAAAAATTTATGCATCTCAAATTTATAATAGTCTATATTTAAATTAAAGTTTACAAACATAAATTTGAAGTACTTGAATTCTCTTTTAGCCAATAGTTTCTCTCTCTAGTTCCCTCGTGCCTCTCTTTACTTTTCTGTTATTTACTTCTATTTCTTATTTTTTGTGTACTTATTATATTTTTTGTGGAGAGACAAAAGGAGCAAGATAGGATCTAATTTCAAATTTGAATGGATTTTTATTTTGCAAACTGAATGTATATACTTGAATTACCATTTACCATTGCAAACTTTAGAAAAATACATGTTGAATAAAAGATATAAAGAATATTTTTCTCTAGAAATATGTTCAACACCGTCGTAGGAAAAAGCAATGGTGATCCAAACATAACTTGAGTTTGCAAAAAAAAAAAAAAAAAAAAAAAAAAAAAAAAAAAAAAAAAAAAAAAAAAAAAAAAAAAAAAAAAAAAAAAAAAAAAAAAAAAAAAAAAAAAAAAAAAAAAAAAAAAAAAAAAAAAAAAAAAAAAAAAAAAAAAAAAAAAAAAAAAAAAAAAAAAAAAAAAAAAAAAAACCTTGATATACAGCATTCAATTGAGAGAAAAAAAATTGTTGGATAATAAAATAAGTTAAAAAGATCAAAGAACAAACTGAACATAGCCTCAATTGGTCTATAACTCATGGATGTCAGCTTTGAAGAACATGATTCTGTGCGGAAGGGACCAATGTGATTAGTTTTTTTATGTGAATGATTACTATGCATGTGTCATATCATATGGATATGTTACACTGAAAAGTACTGAAACCATTTTCCAACGAAAACACAGTCTAGTGCAGTGATGATGGGCAAAGGACCTAAGTCATAAACAGAAGTACTGAGGTAGTGATCAGAGCAGAATAGTGACTTAGTTGTGGCATGCTCAAAAGCCATAAGTGCATGCTAGAAATTGAAATATACAGAAAAAGGAGTTTGGTTACTTTATATTCTCTGAAATCTGACACTCAGAAAAAAAAATGATAAGGAGACAAAATTCTTCGTTGCAAACCCCACAAAAACCTAGTTTGGAAACCTAGCAGTAGCTTTATTCTATGTGTTTGTGTGATCCAATGAATCTCTCTTCCCTGAAAATGACCATTCTTGTTGTTCATTTGGACAATTGTGTAGCTATCTAGCTCAATTTAGTTTTATAATAATATTGTTAAGGTGCAACCAACGCTTATCGATGGAGATTCCACTGAATAAAATAATTAATTATACTAGTGTAATATTATATATACTTGAATTTTATTTAGAAATAATAGAATTATTTACGCATGAACTTATGGTTTCTAATTTCCTTACCATTAGTGGAGTTATTTACATTAAATACATAGGAATAAATATTCAATAAAATCCCAATTATCGATGGGGATCAGTTTCTTTTTATTTGTTTTTGGCGTACAAGAGTTATTGAATTTAGAAGCACATATCAATAAAAAAAAAATATAGGCAGTAAGGATTAAATTCACTAAAATCATCTAAAACTAATTGGTAATATAATTTTAAGTAAATTTGATCTCACATTAAAGAATTAATTGAGTCCAAAACTAATTGGGTTTTTCTTTGTATATATTAAAATTAATTGAGTTAAAATAACTTACATAATTTTTGCGGGAAAAAAAATTTTAATGTTGGATTTTACTAGTACTAATAATCAAACATAAATAATTTCATTTTAAAATTAATCTTACAAATTAATACTAATTTATATATATCAAAGAAATCTAACTCAATTAAATGAGTAAATTATATGAATATTGAAAATTTCTTAATACGTCTTCGATTCTTACATATCCAACAATGATTAAAGTTACATCCTAAGTTGTACAACTTTATTTGGGAAAAATAGAAAGGTATCACCAGGATTAACTGTTGTTGACTGCTGTTATCATTAAACTTAAACTCTAGACTTGGTGTCTATGAAATGTTGAGATAGAATTAAAAATTTAATTTCTTTTTTTTAAAGGAATAATAATAATAATAATAATTTTATTTTTATAATTTTTAAGTTACTAATTTATCCTATTACGTGACACTAATTAACTAGTCTACCGTCCAAGCCATTTTTTATCATCAATTACAATTACGTTTATTATGAGAAAACTATTTTATTTAAATATCCTTTTCAATCATTAGGCTCAAATCGACCAATGTTATGTCATGTAAATGAAAATTGAGATGCTCTAGCCTAATAACTGAATGGGCTATGGTTCCCTCCCAATTTTTGGGCCCACTCCTCTCTAAAAAAAATAATTTTTGTGGATCGAGTCTATAATCGGCCATTATATCATAGGATAAGCAGTTCTAGGTTGTTTCCTGGATCTCCAAATTACTTCTTGCACCTCTTTTATTAGCTTCTAGAATATATAATCAATAATGTAAAATTAAATTCAGAAACTATGATATAGATTTCAGCTTCCAAAATGACCATTACGAAAAGAGAAAAAATATTGAAGAAAGGGTGCGGGAAGTTCTACCACAGTATTACAACTACAGAGCCACTTATTCGAGAAGATTGTATCAGACCCAACAAACTAAAAATGTTACTTTTAAGAAGAAAAAAACATTTTGAAAAGCAATCAAAACCAAATGATGGTGTTAATAATGAAAGAAAAGCCCGATGAATTTTAGCAACTAAAACACAAGAAAAAAACTTAGTAAATAACCCATAAGAGCATCTTTAGTGGTAGATCTCAAATTGAGATCTTAGACTACTTTTTGATAGACCCATAGTGTCATATAGGATTAAAGATCTTTTAAGATCTCTTCCATTTTTTTCTTTAATTGTAGATCTTATTTTGAGATCTTAGGGAGAGAAAAAAAATAAATTTTTTTTTAACAATGTGCATATATTAAGGGATCTTCTACAAGAACTTATTCTACATGTTGGAGATCTCTCCAACTCCTTTATTGGGAGATCTAGTGAAGATCAGATCCTAACTCAAAATCTTACAGTAAAGATGCTCTAAGAAAACTAATCCTTAACGATAAACAATTATTAAATTCTAATAACATTTTCCAAAGAAACTTTTAACAACTAATAAAACTTTCCAAGAGACTAGTAGAGTATTGATGAATATTATAGTAAAAAACACCATTCAAATTTGATGAGAACCTGTAACAAAGAAAGTTTCAGCAATGTTGAAAGAAAGTTTAATGATCAAAACAAACTGTATTATTGCGGATGAGGACAAAAAGTATGAAAACCTTCTATATCCCGTTTTCTCTTCAAATCAAGGGTTGCTTTGACCTGCAGGAAGACTATCAATAACCTGGCGATAGAAGTCCCAACATTCACTTGTTTCACTAATGGCTTCTTGGCCAAATGGGTGTTCCTCAACATACTTATGCATATCTTCAGCATTTGCCAAACCATCTAGGTATACTCTCAGCTCCCCTCCTTCAGCTGTCATGAATTACATTAATGTTATTGATAAAAATCAAAATTGATCAAAATAAGCTTTAGAAATTAATGATATGCTCATTTTATGCCACTGATGTTACAAAACTATAAAGTGTGCAACATAGTTTGTCACACACACTAAATGTCTAGTTTAATCAGAATTTATAGATAGCTACTAGGTTATGTTTAAAATTATCACATGAATATTGTTTTGCCTTGCTATTCTTCGACCAAAATAAGATTCAATCCAGAAGTTAAAACAAAACTAAAGGAAATAAATGGAAGTATGTAAATTAACATAAGAAAACGAAGATAATGAGTCAAGCTTTCCATAATCCGTTGGGAAGGTATGTACTTGTAGATATAAACAAAGATTTTTTTACCTAAGGAGTTGTCGCTTCCATCCTTATAAGTGAACGTACGAGGGAAGACCGATGTGTTTGGCTAAAATAATTGATCAAAACATTTTAAAAAGTGTTAGAAAATGATGTAGCAATGTGGTGGTGCTAAACGACTTGTTTTAAGAAGGTTAAGAAGGAAAGGAAATGGATTCAAGTTATTTACAGGATTAAGCAATGCTTTATAAGGAGAATCATCCAACAATAATGTATTTGATTTATCGAAATATCCTTTTTCCCATGGAAGATTAAGATCATGTTCATCCCAGAGTTTCCTCAAATCCTTAAAAACCACTTTCTTATTCTTATTTTCAAGAGTTTTGGATCTTGTTTCAGTGCAATGAGAAAGATCCTGCGAATTCAAAGCCAACAAAGCGCAGAATCAGATGTAGAAAAATATTCACCTCTAACAAAAGTGTGAAGACAAGCAGCATTAAGTAGAATGTGGTAAATGTCATCAATCTCATGAAAGGATAACAACAATGTGCTTATTATAGGGGGACAGAGTTATGAATTAATGCAATTCATAATTTTTTAATAAAATGAAGTCAAAAGTAACATAAAGTTCATATCTAAAATTCTCTCGTAAAATGACAAGATCCCCAGGCAAAATAAACATGACTGAAAATTTCAATGCAACTAATTACTAACATGGGTTCCCCAAACCCTACATCTCTAAGCAAATATGTATTATCTATAAACTACAAAAACCAAGAGATCAGGGTCAATGAGAAATGAGAGAGAGAGCATGTAGTAGTCAGAGAACAATTCAACAAATGCTCACAGCTTACCCAACAGAAAAGCAACCTGTTTTTCATGTCTCCCAGCAAATAATCAATGATTCGATCAACATTTTTCCTATGATAACAAAAAGAATCCATAAGTTTGTACTACAGCTAATTTGTTAACAACACAACATCCCAAAAGGAAAAGAGGGCAGTTGAAATCTTTCTGAAAAAGAAATGAAGACAAACAAATTGAATGGTAGACATAATTAATTAAGACATATCTATTGAATATAGTTGAAGAGTACTTCATTCTTGAAGACCATATGCCAATTTCAAATTTATCGAAGCAAAACTTCAGAAACTCGAGATAGGAGGGCCTCTTGAATACTGAAATCAAATTCAATTACAAACTAATTAGTAAAGAATGAACATGATTCATTAAACACAAAGAACAACACAATCCTTACTTGCGCTCCTCGCAATGGTTGCATCTGCTTTGTGATCCTTTGGAGGAGGATTAACTACATCCGCTAACAACCCATTTATATCAAGAACAATTAGTCTTTTCTTCAAACTACGAAATTGAGTTCCATCCAAATAAAATTTAGAAATTTCTGAACCAAGATCTTTATTTGTGACAGAAGTAGCTGATACCATCTTCATTTCATCAGCGTAAGAATTCAACACTTTATCATTTTTCCTTTTGTCTGCTATAGTTGACTCAGTATTCATTGTATTTCCTTGGGGATCCATCCTATTTTTATCTCAGCAAATATGGACAACAACCATAAGATTCAAATAAGTCAAACAAGATGGAAGCCATTAAAATAGGGAGATGGAAGGTCTACATTCATGGCATGAGACAAACAAGACATATGGCCTAGTGTTGAAAGAATTCACATACAAACAAAAAATACTAGGAAGAAATATTGCTTTTAGAGATTTAGATTCAAAGTGTCCAAAGAAAACCAGAGCAAGTATGAGGGATCACATCACGCTTGATAATAACAACAAAAGGTTACTTAAAAGTTTAAGCTCTACTTCTGGTTATGCAATCCAATATTTCCAAAATATTAATGATTTTTGGACACATCCTACTAGTTTAAACTCTTAATTATCATTCATCATTTCTTTATTTCTGTTTCGATCACATCATATTACTTACCTATACTTTTTTCCCTTTTAAAATACATATTCTGAAAAGAAAAGATAAATGTTGAGGAACAACCCTCCACAGAAGATAAAATATAAAATCAACAAATTTAGCAACAAAAAATTAAGAGAAACGCTGCTGATTGATTAAAAAAAGTGACAATACTGACATTCAAGAAGCAATAATGAAACAGATAAACAACTAAATAATGAACAGGATAACAAGAATATCAACCACATTCTGGTTAGTTGCTGAATGAACAAATAAATAAATCAATGAATGAATGAATAAAAGAATTGCTCATTTTATAATTTAAAGAAAAACAAAGAAGGGACGGTCACTGTTTCATACACAAGATGAGGAGATTAAGGAGACATACATACATCAACATTCAGCATTCAATAAAATAGACCAAAGGAAATGGATTAAAACAGAGAGAAAGTTGCACCAGGTAGAGAACTGTAGTACCTGGTGAAGTTGACCAAGCAAACAAGGAGAACACAGTTTCTTGGAAGGGAACGACGTAGAATGAGAGACTCTTGTACTTTCTTCACGTCGTGCACACTGGGCTGCAGTTTCAGTTTTATGACGTAAGATTTAGAAAGTATAACCGTCGAACACAGAAATAGAAATAATATAGAAGCGCTGTAATTAAGAAATACTGACAGTGACAGTTAAGAAACCAGCAGAATGAGATGGCTATCACCATACTTGTCAAACCCGGGTAATTAATGACCCAATCAAGAAAGTGAATTACTGATTTAATCGGTGGGTCAATAATTGGTCTAATTTAATTCGATATATATTAAAAATTTAAAATTATATTTATATTTATTATATATAAATATATAATTAACATTATTTGAGTAAAAAAAAGTTTATCCATAATTCAAAATTCAAAATAACAATTGATAATAATCCAAAATTTAAAATTTAAAAATAAATCCAATTTTTTTAAAAAAAAATATAAAGTTGGACCGGTCAATCGGGATCAGATAACCTACTCAGCCAAGTTTGACTGAATCATCCTGAGTCAATTGCGTAACCGATCCAATAGTGGAACTGAATCGATTAGGCCACCGGGTCTCGACTGGACCAGGTTTCACAACACAACAACTTGGGCTTGGTCCATGATTTGGTTTTTTCTTTAAGACGACACTAGTTAAAGGATACTGTTTGTTTGATTAACGCTACCAACATAGTCTTTCACACACTCATCTTAACATACTTTATTTAATTGGTTAAATTATACAAAATTATAGGTCTCACATCTTATTTAATGACTTTCTCTCATGATTTTATAGTTTCCAATAAATTTAAATTAATCATAAAGTGTATGTTAGGAGGAGAGTGTTAGAGACTTTGTTGTTAGCATTCCTTTTGATTAATTAGATGTTTAGACAAGTATTCCAAAATAATAAAATGATATATTTTTAGTAATACTTTCTCTAGTTTCAAATATAAGAACAAAAAAAAAAGTCATGGTAATTTAGAAAGTTAATTAGTTAATCATATTTAATTGCACAAATCTTAATTAAAAAATAATTTTTTTCCAATTTATCCCTTTCTTGAAAATTGATATTAAGAAACAAAAAAGAATCGTTGAAACAAACACACCAAATAAATGAAAGGTATTGTAGAGATAATAACATTAAATAAGGTAAAAGTAGTTGAAATTTTTTATATTTGAGGTGAAGAATTAAGTATTTTTTTTCTTTTTCTTATATTTGAGATCAAAGGGAGTAGTAACTAGAAAAACTTAGATACAATTGTTGTGTGCGGTGTTCTTCATAATCTTCCCTTATTATTTACGTTAACTAGGGATGTAAAAAAAAATCACACCCGTGGATATTCACTGATAAAATCTGTAATGGATATCAAACATGTAGTGTAAACAGATATCCGCTAAATGCAGATACAGGTATTTCAAGTACATGTTAGTTAATGAGGCGAGGGCAGATATCGCAGTAGCCACTACCTGTAGAATTACCAAATAATCTTATGTATAATGTAAGTTAGAAGAAAAAAAAACCTACACTCACGCTTACACCATTCACATGTGATGCACTCCACCTCCCTTTCTCCCTCAGTCCTTCACGAGTCATGAGGCCCTCAACCACCTTAAATCCCTCCCTCCCTCCCTCATTGACGCTCTCCCTTCCTATCACTTAGAGACACACCTCTGTCTCCCTCACCATCACCACAATCTGCATCGTACTAGCACAAAAATACAACCTCATCGTCGTCATCACCACACAACACACTCGTCATCAACGACACTCTCCCTCAAAGCACAACAGCCCCACATTGTATCGACAAGAGTCACTCATTTGCATTTTTTTTTCTATTTTGCAAATATGAAAAGTTAAGTGTTATAATGTTGTATGATATGTTAAATTGGCTTTCATGTGTAAGGAAGAAACATTTGCTTCTGAATAAATTAATTTGATTTATTATATGTGATGAAGTAGCATTTTCTTCTAATACTTACTTAATTTAATTTATTATTTAATATGCAAACTAATTTGCGGGTATGTCAATGTTGATATCAATTGTTGCAGAGAAGTATGTCAATGTTTCTATAATGAAGTTAGTTCTTTTATTTTTCTATTTTATATTTAGTGAGGTTTTATATTTCTTATGGTGAAAGTCAAGTATGCAAAATTTGAATTGAAATTAGTGTTTCACTTTTGAAATTAGTGTTTTAGCACTAACATTGTCATATCAATGTGAATTTTTATGGCTACTCTTTGGCATTCTAAAATAGTACTATTTGTCACAACTTGGTGTTAAATAATGTACTATCCAGTATTATATACAATTGTGGTTAACTACTTATAATTTAGTTTATACACAATAATTTTTTAAGAGAAGCATGCAAATATTGAGTTCCTTCTAAATCTTGTGGCTTTAAACAATTTACTAACTTTACTATAATTCTTTTTTCAACAGAATGTCCACTTCAAATCCGTGTGAATCACATGATGTTCCTATGAATGAAGATGATGATGGAACTAAAAACTCAATTTCAACCAGTCACTCAGGAAAGTTATATTCAGTAGTTTGGAAACACTTTGAGAGAAGACTCATAGATGGACTGTGGAAAGTTGTTTGCAATTATTGTTAAGATAAAGTTTTGGGAGACACAAAGCAAGGGATGACACACTTGAAAAACCACTGAAAGTCTAGCAAAGTTCAAACACCACGAGACATCAGGCAAGCACTTCTGAAAACTAAAAAAGTAAGGGGTGAAACAATAGTTGTTGAAAATTCTGCCTTTAATCAAGAAATAGCTAGGCGTGCACTTCGTCACAAGATAGTTATTCATGAATATCTATTGTCAATTGTTGGTCACATTGGCTTTAAAGAATTTTGTGTTACTTTGCAACCTTTGTTCACGTTGGGATGTTGAAACACACTAAAAAATGACCTTATGAAGGATTATCATGAAATGAAAGAGATTGTGATGAAGATGTTTGCAAAGATTCAATGTCGGGTTGCAATTACTACTTATATGTGGACTACTAGTAATCAAAATAAAGGCTGCATGACTATTACAACTGACTTTATTGATGATTCTATGAAACTACAGAGTCAACTTTAGAGGTAATAACACTAAATTGTCACAACTCACTTTATTTATTAATCCAGTTTATTATGTTATATTTTGTTATTGGTGATAAGGTGATTGAAATTTTATTTTAAATTTAGGTTCATTTATGTGCTTACTCCTCATACTAGTACAACTCTTTTCGAAGTCTTGGTTCAATGTTTGATGGATTGGAATCCTGATAGGAAACTTTCTACTTTGATTATTGATAACTGTAGTACAAATAATGCTATTATTGATCATATTATACAAAAAAATCTACCTAGGTCTCTTGTTTTTGGTGGGCAACTATTTCACATGCGTGGTTTTGCTCATATACTGAATTTAAGTGTCAAAGATGTCCATAATCTCTTATTGCATTGAAAAGGTTAAAGCAAGTGTTAGTTATTGGACAACAACATCCAAAAGAAGGGAGATATTTATATAGACATGTGGTCAAATGAATATTTCAATTGGTAGAAAGTTGATTCTTGATTGCAAAACTAGGTGAAATTCTACATTTTTAATGCTTCAAATGGCCATACAATACCAAGATGTCTTTAATCGATTGGCACAAAGGGATAGTCAATACAAAGTTTTTCCTAATGAGTATGATTGGCTAATGGCAAAGGAAATTTGTGAAAGGTTGGAAATATTTTATGATGTGACCCTACTATTTTTTGGTTCTTCATATCCAACTGCAAATTTATTTTTTTCGAAAGATATGTGAAATTAAGTTAGCTTTGATTGAGTGGATTAAATCTCTTATGGATGTTATTCATGCAATGGCTGAATCTATGATTGACAAATTTGAAAAATATTTGGGTGTGATGACTAGGGTGATGATTGTAGGTATTGTATTGACCATCGGTATAAAGTTGACTTGTTAGATTATTTTCTCCCTAATTTATGGAGACAAAGTTGATTATGAAATTGAAAGAGTTAGAACTCTTTGTCAAGAGTTGGCAAGAGAGTATCAGATAAAATTGAAGGGTCAGGAGTCAGCTTTTCCAGCTCAATGTTCAAATCCAAATGTAGTACATGGGTATGCTTGTGGAGAAAAAGAAAAAAAATGCTTGGAAGTCAAGTTTTTCAAAACATTGGAGTGCAAAGAAAACTAATCCATGAAATGGTAAGACAAAACCTGATTTCTATTTGGAGGAGGCAATATTGTCAGATTCAAATGAACAATTTGATATCTTAGTTTGGTGGAAGGCTAATGAATTAAAATACCCAACCTTGCAAATGATTGGAAGATATTTTCAAGCAATTTCTATCTCAATTGTTCCCTCTGAGTCTTTATTTAGTACATCTGGTCCTATTCTTACTCCACATCATAGTAGATTACATTCAATTAACACTTTTAATTATATATTCATATTAATTATATATTTGAATGAACTTGTTTTGTTTTTCAGGCTCAACTAAATTGAAGGTGGACAAAATGTTACTCCAAAAAGTGTTAGAGAAAATACAAGTTAATGATGTTAGTATCTTTTATATATATATATATATATATATATATATATATATATATCATTCCAATTTTAACAATATCAATTGTTAGTGTTTGGATGCTTTTTTTTGTTTTAAGGAATAAGCGACCAAAGTGAGGTTGTTGAAGAGTAAAATATCAATTGAAGAATGGAAGTGGAAGTTGTTTTTATTATTATTTAGACTTAAGGAATTAAAGATGAACTTCTTTTATTGGATTTATGTTTTAGATAGACTAATTTTATTTGAACTAATATTTTAAAGAGACTAATGTTATTTGAATTTATGCTTTGGAGTTATGCAATGGACATGTTTTAAACAGTATAATTCTCATGGAGTTGTTGAGCATTATATATTTTCCTTTCTTTTGCTATTTTTCTTTTTTCATTTTTTTATAATTTTAATATTCATAGATATCCATATGGGTATCTATGGATAGTTTTATATGTGGGTACCCACAGGTTCACAGGATGGGCACGTGTGGATATTTTAGCACGTGGGACAAGTAGTAGTTAGGCACTACTCATGTTCGCCTGTGCCCATTGCCATCCCTAACGCTAACAGAGCTCCCTGATGCTTTTCCAATAAATTGTCTTAACTCTTATTTAATCAATAATTGTCCATTAAAAACAAATTAGTAACGTACAATCCTTGTTGAGTATCAAAGGCCCCGTTCATGGTGATTTCTCATTTTTACTTTTGAAATTTTTAAAAATTAAAATCATGTTTAGTTTTGAGTTGTGATTTATTCTTTGTTTTCAGTTTTTAAAAGATGTTACAAATTGAAGATAAATAAAATGACTCAACTATTTTATCTTATATCGTTCTACTTTGAACTAATGGTGGCAGCTAAAGATGGTGGGGTAGGAGTGGTGGTGGTGACAGTAGTGGCAATAGTAGTGGTGTCACTGGAATGGTGGTGGTGGAGGTGAAATAGTGATACCGACGATGGTGGTGGAGATGGTGATGATACAGCAACGGAATGGTGATGGCAAGATTTTGAAATCCAAATCGACCACAGCTCGAATGTCTGGTTGGATCAAGTTGCCTAGTAAATCAACTATGCATTGTACCTAGTACGACCCAACCTAATTTACAATTAAATCGATGATCCACTGACCCTAGCCAAATCACATCCAAGAGTCTTGTAGTTTTTAGAAATTTTAAAATGTGTTTTAGTGCAATTTGAAAGATCCTGCATAACCCACGAAAATGTAGAATCGAAAGCATAAAATCTTTAAATACGAAAGATAAAAAGAAAAAGCCTATCACAGTTGTCATCAATCTTATGATAAGAAAATATATATCTTTGTACTTTAATTATAGTAAGGGAACAAAGTTGTGAACTTATGCAACTAGTTTTTGTATTAAATGAGGACACAAGGAGAGAAGTAAAGAAAAAATTAATATTTAAATTAAATCCCATGCAAAATGGTTAGATCATCATGCCACCAAATACTAACATGCATGGTTTTCCTAAATCTGACATTTCTACAAATAAAACTATTTAATTGAAATCCCATACAAAATGGCTAGATCATCATGAAAATCCCACCAAAATACTAACATGCATGGTTAGTTTCCCAAAATATCACATATCTAAATATGTATTAGTTATTTTTAAAAAATATTAATCAAAGAGATGTGAAGGTCAATGATGAGGAAACTAGAGAGAAAGATTTTGGGAGTTAGAAAATAGTTAAGAAAATACTTATCCAGAAGAAAAGCAACTTGTTTTCGATGTCTCCCCATCAAATAATCAACATTTTTTCCACGACAACAAAAGGCCCAAAAGTTTATACTATAGTTGATTGTTAACAATTTAAATATCGCCAAAAGGGAAATAGGGCAATTGTAATCTTTCTAAAATAGAAGTGAAGACAAATTGAACATGAGAAAATAATTAAGGCATATTTATAGTTGAATAGTACTTCTTTCTGGAAGATCATTTACCGAATTTAAAATTATCAAAGTAGAACCTCAAAATGTCATGTAAAAAGGGCCTCTAAAATATTAAATTATGAATTCAAATACAACCTAATTAGTAAAATATGGATTATTCAAAAAAAAATATAGAATACAACAATCCTTACTGGTTCTCGTTTAATGATTTCATCTACTCTGTGATCCTTTGTAGGGAGATAATTTTTGGTATCCAACTTGTTGTTTATTTCATTGGAAAAATACTATTAAATAGGCTATGTGCAACTGATATTTGAAGTCAAAAGACGTCTACTAACTATCTTAATTTTATGCACAAATAACAGTAGCAAAATAACTATCCTAATTTTATGCACAAATAACAGCAGCAAAATTGGCAACAATTATGTACAACGAAATATCAGCAACAATAATAGCAGCAAGATATTAGCCCCTCTCTCAACACTCCCCCTCAAGTTGGAGCATGTAAGAAAGAAATGCCCAACTTGGGAAGGAAGGCAAGAAAGGTGGAAACACCGAGTGCCTTTGTGAACAAGTCAGCAAGCTGGGAGCCGGAACGAACATAGGCTGTGGTGAGATCACCATTCCAAATATGTTCCCGGAAAAAGTTGCAATCAAGTTCGATATGCTTAGTGCGTTCATGAAAGACAGGGTTGGCGACAATATGAAGGGCAGCTCGGTTATCACAAAAAAGCTCCATAGGTTTAGAAAGACCCACTTCCAAAGAGGAAAGAAAGCCTTTCAACCAAATTAATTCAGCAGTGGTAGCAGCCATAACACGATATTCAGCTTCAGCTGATGAACGTGCCACAGTGACTTGCTTCTTCGTATGCCAAGAGATAGGAGAATTTCCAAGCAACACAAAGAAACCTGTGACAGACCTATGGGTGAGAGGGCAAGAGGCCCAATCCGAGTCACAAAAGGCGTGAATTTGCATATCACTAGTGGATGGGAACAGGAGACCTTGGCCAGGATTACGCTGCACATACTTAAGAAAACGAATAACAGCATCATAATAGGCCTCCTTAGGAGCTTGCATGAACTGAGAGAGGACATGAACTGCATAAGACAGATCAGGCCGAGTAATGGTTAAGTAAATAAGCTTACAATGAGTCGTCTATAGCGTTCTGGTTGATCAAAATCAGGTCCTGCAACAACAGCTAATCGATGGTTCTGTTCCATGGGAGAATTGGCCGGTTTGCTGCCACTTAAACCGGTCTCATGAAGAATGTCCAATGCATATTTCCTTTGACACAGAAAAATGCCTTCTTTGTTATGGGAAATCTCGATTCCAAGGAAGTATTTGAGGGAACCCAAGTCCTTGATTTTAAAACACTAATTAAGATAATTCTTGACCTCAGCACAAGCGCAACTATCATTACCTGCCAAGACTATATCATCCACATAGACAAGGAAAGCTAAAAATACATCACCACGAGTCAAAGTAAAGAGGGTGTAATCAGCCCATGACTGGTGAAAACCATATGCTGTCAAAGAGGAACTCAATTTTGCAAACCAATTCCTTGGAGATTGCTTCAAACCGTAGAGTGACTTCTGCAAGCGACACACTTGATTAGCTGCTCCACTACGGAATCCAGGTGGTAGACGCATGTAAACCTCCTCACTTAATTCACCATTAAGGAAGGCATTATGGACATCAAGTTGGTGTATCTCCCAATTCCGAGCAACTGCAACAACTAAAAGAGTTCTCACACTCACCATTTTTGCAACAGGTGCGAAGGTTTCGTTGTAATCTTCGCCAACAATTTGAGGATTCCCTGCTATCACGAGCCTTGCCTTTTACCGTTCGACCGTCCCATCTAAATTATACTTTATTTTGTAAACCCATTTACTGGGAAGAGCATGCTTGCCGTCTGGAAGGGTCATGACACGCCAAGTATGTGTATCCTCAAGTGCTGCAATTTTTTTTTCATAGCCTTCACCCAACGTGGATATTGCATGGCTTCACGGTAACTGCCAGGTTCACGCCCTGCATCTATAGCAGCTGCAAATGCTTGGTGAGGACAAGAAAAATTATTGAAAGAAACAAAATTTTGTAAAGGATACCTAGTGCAAGAGGCAAGGTTGGTCGGAGGGAGATCAGGAGATGATCCATGTGTTTCAATATTAAAGACAAAATCACAAAAATGGCCAGGTGTTTTCCATTCTCGAACAGGTCTGTCTCGAGGAGGAACAGGTTGTGGAACATCTGCAGGTGTGGACTGTATCTCTAGTTGAGAATTAACGGATGGGTTAGGCAATAATTCTGCTTGTATAGGAACTAAATCTTTTCCAAATACACCAGACTCTTCATTATAGTCATTGTTTAGTTGAGGGTCACCTGGGCATTCAGGAGACAATTGTGTTGCATAGTGAGCATCTTCCACAAGACTCCTCCTGTCCTCATGTGAAGGCATAGCAGAAAAATCAAGCTTAGGTGTAGTAGGAAATTGAGGAACCGTATGGGTACCAACAGCTGAGTCATGAAGTGGCATAAGAGGAAACACATGTTCATGAAACTTCACATCTCTACTTACAAAGGTTTCACCTGTCTCTAGGTCACGAACTTGCCAAACTTTCTGTCCCATAGGGTAGCCAAGAAATACACAACATTTGGACCGAGAAGCAAATTTGTCATAGGATTTTGGTCGTACAGCAGTGTAACATAGGTAACCAAAAATCTTTAGATGATCGTATTTGGCAGGTGTACCATGAAGCACCTCATGAGGAGTTTTACCCTTAAGCACCTTTGATGGAGTGCGGTTAATCAGATGGACCGCTGTAAGTATGCTTTCTTCCCAAAAATCAATGGCCCTACCAGCTTGGAATAACAATGCCTGTGCAACCTCAAGAATGTGTTGATGTTTCCATTCTACTCTCCCATTTTGTTCAGGATTATATGCACATGATGTTTGTTGAATAATTTCCATTTCATTGTAAACTTCATTAGGTAAGATGACTTAAATTCTGTCCCATTATCGGATCTGAACACTTTGATGCATTTTTCAAAATGGGTTCTGACCATGGCCACAAATTTGCGAATTCTACTTTCAATTTCAGCTTTGCTTCCCATCATATAGACCCATACTGCTCTGCTGTGATCGTCCACAAGAGTTAAAAAATAATGAGAACCTGAGGAGGAAGAAGTTCTATACGGTCCCCATGTATCACAATGCACAAGATCAAAGCAATCATTACTGGAAGAAAGACTCAAGGGAAATTTATTTCTAATCTGCTTTGCTTGGAAACAAATGTCACAAGGCTTATTACATGAATCTTTTGCATAAAAAGAAGAAATAAATGGCAGCAAAGAAACAATATCTGTAGAAGGATGTCCCAAACGTTTGTGCCACATCTCTACTGTTTCTCCAACTCGAGCTACATTTGCTGAGGCACAATCATATTGAAACACATAGACACCAGCCTTAGTCACCCCGATACCAATCTCCCTCTTCTATACCTGGTCCTGCAAAATACATCTGCCATCAGAGAACAACAATTTACACTTATTTTGGCTCAAAAATTGTGAGACTGATATTAAACTACAACGTAAGTGAGAGACAAACAACAAATTATGCAATGTAATATAGGAAGTCAAAATCACGGTTCCACATTTTTCCAGCAAAAACTATGGTTCCATTGTGCAGTTCCACAACCAAAGGTTTCACATTTCGAATATCACTCAACAACTTTATATCTCTGGTCAATTGTTGTGACGCCCCACTATCAATGAGCCATGGGGAAGAACTGTTATTACTAGTCAATCGAGTTTCTTCCTATGGTTTGTCTACTAAAGCAACAAGTTTGTTGAGTAATTCTAGTGTCAGCACTGAATAAGCATCAGCCGTTCCCACTTGGTGTCGAAGCTCCTCCGTGGTTTGCATTGCATGTGCCTGTTCATAATTGGAACGGACAGGCATGTGATCATAATTAGAATGACTATAACCGCTAGTAGTTTTTCCTCTTCCACGACCTCGGCTGCCACTACGGCTAGAAGGATATCCTATCACAGTCCAACACGTGAAGGATGGTGATTTGTCTTCCCACAATGACGACAAGGTATTCTGTCTGATGTTTGCTGAGGTGCCAGCTTTTGTCCTTGTGTCTCGGTTCTGTGTGTGGTTCAGCCCTTGCATAAACCTAGTTCACATTTAGAAGGATGGGGTAGTTTAGGATTTGTGTCCTTAAAATCCCAAATGCTTAATCATCTAACCCCATAAGAAATTGATAAACTTTTTCCTTTTCAGATTCATCAATCAAGTGTTTAATTAAGGCACATTTCGTGCCACAATCACATGAGGGTCGAGTGTTGCTTGCGTCAATCTCATCCCAGATTGCTCGCATCTTTGTATAATACGAGCTCACATTCATACCTAGTTGCCTCATCATTGCCAGGCTTGTTCTTAGGTGATAAATCCGTGGTATATTAGCCACAGAATACCTCTTTTTCAAGTCTTCCCACAACTCTTTTGCATTCTCAAAATATTGGATAACTGGCTGCAATTGTGGATCAATCGTATTATGGATCCAACTGTTGAGCATGGAGTTGCACTGTGTCCATGCGAAGGTTTCATCAACATCTGTTTCCGGTGGCTGCTTCACTGTATCGTCAATGAAGCCCAGCTTGTTCTTGGCTTTCAAAGCATTTTTCATGGCCTTGGCCCACGCATCATAATTTGTTTCTCCTCGCAGCAATACATTGGTTAATAGAATACCGGGACCATCGGCATTGCTTAAATAGTAAGGTGATTGCTGATTGTTAATGGCCAACTTAGTGCCGCTACTGCCCTCCTGATTTGCGCCTGCCATGGCTATGCTTCTATCAAAGTTTTATGCGGAAGGTGAACAGAGTGCTCTGATATCAAGATAATTTTTGGTATCCAACTTGTTGTTTATTTCATTGGAAGAATACTATTAAATAGGTTGTGTACAGCTGATATTTGAAATCAAAAGACATCTACTAACTATCCTAATTTTATGCACAAATAACAGCAGCAAAATAACTATCCTAATTTTATGCACAAATAACATCAGTAAAATTGGCAACAATTATATACAGCGAAATATCAGCAATAATAATAGCAGCAAGATATTAGCTAGCCCCTCTCTCAACATAGGGGAAGATAGCAGTCAATTGATATCAAGAACAAGAAGTTTTTCTTCAAGCCTTCAACTGATGTTCCAACCAAATATATTTTTAAAATTTCTAAACTTAGATCTTCATTTATGACAAAAATAGGTATTGTCAACAACACGAGAAGGACTTTGTGTCACTTTCAATAGGTTCCCTTGGTTTCAATGCTTGGAGCTCTATCTATTTATCACAACCCCCATGCGATACTGGACTCACTATCCTAAAAGAAGAAAGAAGCAAATTCAATTTTTATCTAGGTTTTCAAAGGGTACTAAATTGTTTATTCATGTACTCCTCATGGTTTTATACTATACTTCCTCATTTCCTTGTCTTTTGATGTTTTAGCTTTCTATTTTTTTTTCTCAAAATATTTGATGTTTTAAAATTTGAAAGTTTAATTAATATATTTTTCTCAAATATATCCTTATTTAATTCTCATTACTAGTGGTGCAAGTATCAAAGATCAAAGGATTAAATAAGGTCATTTTAGTTCAAATATAATAATTTTTAGTTTCATTAAATATTTTTTAATCTATGTTGAGTAGACTTAAACATCAAAAAATATGAGAAGTAGGTAATATTATTCTATTGTTCGTGCCCCCAATGAATCCAACAAGTATGGACAACACAATTAAGATTCAAATAAGATAACAATAATATTCTTAAAAAGTCTAGCAAGTGCATCTGTAATTCAATTTACTAGTATTTAAAATTTCAAAATATAATACATATTTATATACACACATAATGTTGGGAATAAAACTACTCAAATTGTCTACAAATTTAAAGAAAACATTTCAAGTAAGATTTCTTATTATGAAAATGATAAATATAAATCATAAATCATTAAATTACATTTGAATGATGAGATTAAAATATAAATTCACATGAACGTTTTAAGTAGTTACATGAATACTAACTAAATATTAATCTTCTATCCATGTGTAGTTGTATGTGACCAATATTTATAGTTTTAATTCATCCTAATAAGTAATAGTTCTCACTTAATATGGTTGTATCTATCTATATGAATGTGTGTTCTCTTGTGTATTTTTGTAGACAAATCGATTCAAAAATGGTGCTTGATATATCAAATGCACAAGAAATAAGAGCATAATATGTAAACATGAACCACTAAGGTGCAAGAGATCACATCCCACATAAAAAAAATAAAAAAAATAAAAACATTCTTAAAAGTTCAAGTTATATATTAATCCAATTTTTTCATAATAAAAAATGAGAAGATTATTCGAGCGCACAACTATTCCTCAGTGAAAGATAAAGAAGAAGTTAGTAGAAACAACAAATACAACAATCAAAATTTTAAAAAATATAAGGATTGATTTAAAAGATGATATCAACTTCAAATTAATGAAACTATCTATTAGGAAACAATAAGCATCAAAAGAATTAATAGAATTCTTAGAAGTGCAAAATCAAACCCTCACTAGTTGTTGAATTATGATTTGAACAACAATTAAGCAGTTGCCACTGTTTCAAACACAAACACAAATCTTTAACGAGATACGAGCAAAACAAAGCAAACAATAAAGATATGATGTATTGAAGAAAACAAGGGTGAAATGAATGCCATGATTCACTCTTGAACCTTTTCATCTTAATCATGGTATGCACACTAAGTTGAGAGACGAGAGATCTAGGGAGATAGACAACATTGTAAAATTCATTTCAGTTTTGTTTGCTTTCAGAATTGTAACAATCACGTAGCAATAAAATCTGACTTTTTTTATACTCCATACTTTGGGCATTATTTCGGTGTGCCCTACATTACATTTGATTAATAATAAAAAAGTAAATATTCAAAAGAATAAATATTCGTCTGCGATAATTTTGATTTTATTGAATTTTTTTTTTGTAAATTCTATTTATTTTTGTAAATAATCCACACCAATGTCTCTTAATACTCATCCATTCATTTATTGACATATAGTTGTCGTTGCCATGTAAAATAATGAACTTTGTTTATTTTATTATAACAATTAATGTTTAATGTCCATTTTACAAATTTGATATTATTTTATTTATCAAAGACACATTTATTCCTAACCTTAATCTTTAACCGTACCTTGTTTTTCCCAATCATTGTGCCTCCCACCACGTCACTGACTAATAGAATAAATCCCCCTAAATAAAGCTAGTAGTAAAAACAACCTCCTGCACATATTTCAAGAAGCATAATCGGGTCATACACTGAAGTGTCATGTAAATGCATAATTGTGCAAGAAATTAAGGCTTTAGTTGTGATGTCCAGAATCTTGAACACATAAACTCTCAAAATATTAAAAAGGCACTCTAAAAACCTCCACTAATCATCAATACTTTGCCTATCATGCCAACCCTTGAAAAAATTCACAGATCACAACATTCTGTATCCAACCTGGTAATCAGTAAGTGTTGCAGTCGGTGTGGTTAGCACCACAATAGGTGACGCAGTGGGAGACATTGAAGGTGGGGAAAATAAGGCCAAAGATTAGGGATTGGGAAGATTGAGAATTAGGGTGCCTTTGCTAAAAAAAAAAAAAAAAAAAAAAAAAAAAAAAAAAAAAAAAAAAAAAAAAAAAAAAAAAAAAAAAAAAAAAAAAAAAAAAAAAAAAAAAAAGAAAAATCAAAAGTAAAAACAAAAACAAAAATATCAAATTTAAAAAGATAGACCTTGAACTGCTAAAATAAAAGTAAAGTTCATTTCTAATATGACAAAGATAGTCACATATCAATAAATGAATGTATGAGTTATTCGGAGCATCGGTGCAGGTTATTTACAACTAACACTGAAGTAATGCACGTAGTAATAAAATTTGAACCTAATACCTTCTTTTATTTGATCTTAGTCATACTTTCTTACAAACCCAGTTTTTTATTTTTTAGGTACACTGGAAAAAAAAGGTAAAAAGAATAATAATTTTTTTACTGCAAAAGAATATAATAAATTTGAAAATATAATATTCTCATATTATATATACATATATATTTAAAATGGTTGGACAAGACTAACAATATATATAATCTATTTCGAAATTTAACAATATGTATAATAGAAATAAAAAGACCTAAAGATATTATTTAAAGATAACTAAATTAAAAGATATAGTTAAAAAATAATTCATTTACTAAAAGGAAAATGACATAAAAACAAAAAAAAGTTCAAAATATACTAAAATAATTAACAAACCATTAGAAATGTAATTAATATAGAAGTTTGTTTATGATTTTGGAGTTCAATTTTAACATGTTATAATTTAAGAAAAACTAATTTTTGATCATCGAATAAGAAATTAGATAATTCTAAATAATTTTGCTAATAAAAAAATAAATCTAAATGTTAAACAAATAAATAATTTCATACAAAAATAAATTTATAAAATAGAATAAATTAAACAATAAACCAACTGACACCTTTGGTTTGTATCCCTTAATAAAGTGATCCAGGTTCAAATTCTAGCAGTATTGAATAAATTATGTTTGAAAGAAAATACATACCTTATGTTGGCCACCTCCACCAAAGTTTCAAGTCTTGACACTTGCGTAAATTGGGATATTACCCTCCTTGGTCTCTATAACTATTGATTGTCTCCAATATTCCATTGTCTTAAAACAATTTTAGCATGTGCTAAGACTTGAGGCTTTGGTGGAGGTGGTCATTGTGTTTGTTCTTTGGAGATGACACAAGAACTAAAACAAAAATGAACGTGTTTTTTTTTTATAAAAGAAAAAGAAAAAAGAACTAAAAGTGAATCACATTACCCATGTTTTGAAATTGTTATAACCATTAAATTAAAAAAAATGACCGAGATGAAAAATAATTTCTAACACTTATTTTTGAAATAAGTAGATCCATACTAATACATAATATATATATATATATATATATATATATATATATATATATATATTATGTACGCATGCGCTAAATAATATAATGTCAAATAATTAAATATTAAGAGCATGCCAAAATATACAAATCAATAAAATAAAAAACTGTAAGAAAAGTTCAATAAATGACATACAACAAATTAATGGAGTTAAAATCAAATAAAAAAAATAGAAAAGATAAATTTTAATCTCTTTTGTTTGTGTGAATGCAAATGTTTATCAACACAAATCGTACAAAAAAATAACATGCAATAACACAAATAAGATAAAAAAAAAATATGTATTTGATGTATGTAAATTTTTATTTTTAAATACAACAATTTTTAATTTGCTTCTTTAAAACTCACCATTCTAACTAAAAACAATATTTAGTCTTTGGCCCAAACAAAAATACGTAGGTAACGGAAACACAAAAGAGATTAAAAGGTTTATAGCATAGGATATAGTAGGAGAAAAAAATCCAATAAGAAAGAAAGGAGCTTACAGTTATAGGTTTCTCACTATTCTCTTAATATGAGATGCTAATCAAAATAAAACTTGATCGATGAGATGGAGTAAAGGATATAACCAAATGAAGAAAGATAAATTTGGGATATACAACAGAAGCATATGCATTTTATATAAAAGTGATGCTAAACAAATGGCAATAGCAATTAATAACTTTTTAAAGGACTTATCATAAAAAAAAAAAAATCAATTAACTAATAACTAATTAAATACCGTTGAATTTTTAGAATAGAATATAATTAACATTAAATATTGATTAATATTTTAAAATATAATGTAAAATAATTCAATAAATTAATATGTTCTTAAATAATATAATATTTTAAGCCAACAAACAGTAAAAAATGATACCATTCATGGCTTCATAGCAGTAAATTAAATCCCCTCTCTTTTTTATTCGTTTTTTTATATTCGGAGCAGTAAATCCCCTTTAAATTAAAGAATAAATCAAATTAATTGATATTGAATTTTATATAAAAGAGATTATAAACTTGTGGGAATTCTGAATAAAAAAAATAGTGGTAATAGCAATTAATAATTTATTAGATAACTTATCATAAAAAAGCAATTAATAAATAATTAAATGTATACCTTAACTCTTCACAATAGAATATAAATAACATTAAATATTTATTATATACTTTTTAAAATATAATGTGGAATAGTTCAATAAATTGATATTTTCTTAAATAATATAATATATTTAATCCTAACAAAAAAAATATCACTCATACCTTTAGAGCAGTAAATCTCCTATAAATTAAAGAATAACTAATTAAATGTAAACATTGACTTTTTAAATGACTTATGATAAAAAAAATCATTTAATTAATAATTAATTAAATGTATACATTTACATTTTAGAATAGAATATAATTAACATTAAATATTGATTAATATTTTTAAAATATAATGTAAAATAATTCAATATATTAATTTTTATTAAATAATCTAATATTTTTAATCCTAACAAAAAAGAAGAAGAAGATATCATTCATACTTCATAGCAGTAAATCCCCTCTTTAGTGTTATTCTTTCGGAGAAGTAAATCCCCTCTAAATTAAAGAATAAATAAAATTGATATTGAATTGTATCTAAAAGAGATTATAAACTTGTGGCAGTTCTGAATATATATAAAAAAAAAAAAAAAAAAAAACTAGTGACAATCGGGGAAGGAACCAGAAAATAATATTAGGAGGTAGGAGGGGAGAAATTTTTTTACATGATAAATTTTATTTTATAAAATTAAGGATAAATGATTTTTTAAAATTTTATAAAAACTTAAAATATAAATTTAGTTTTTATAAATTTGCATTTTTAAATTTTGATCTTTATAAAAAAATTATTTATTTTTAGGTCTTTTAAAAGTTTACATTTTTTAAATTTCAGTTCCTAAAACACAATCTTTACAATTTAAAGATTAATCTATAAATTTAGCAATTTTTACAACATAATGGACTGACGTTCCACACAGCAGAAAAACTTAATGCTTAGTTACAAATTGCCATTAGAGAAGAGGGGGGCGGATTTGTTTTTTTAAGAGAATTTCTTATTTTGAGGGGGACGACTGTCCCCGTGGGCTTGCACGTAGGTCCGTCCCTGGTGGCAATAACAATTAATAATTTATTAAATAATCTTTCATAAAAAAATTAATAACTAATTAAATGTATGCCTTTACTTTTTACAATAGAATATAAATAACATTAAATATTTATTATATATATTTTAAATATAATGTGAAATAGTTTAACAAATTATTAGTTACTTAAACAATCTAATCTCTTTAATCCTAGCAAAAACAAATATCGTTCATACCTTTAAAGCATAAAATCTCCTATAAATTAAACAATAAACAAAACTGGTATTGAATTTCTAAATAAGATTATGTTACTTTTAAAGATAAAAAAACATATATGTGGCATCCAAATCATAAAAAATTAAATAAATAGAAAATTCAAAATTTAAAACTTAATAAAAGCTCTAAATATAAAAAAATGTAATGCATACCTTTCAGATGCAAATAATATTATTTGATTAGATATTTTAAAATTTTGATGTAAAATAATTTTAATAAATTAACATTATCTTAAATAATTTAATATTTTTTTAATATTAAAGTGAATAAGTCCATCAAAAAGAGAGGTTAAATAATGACCTTTTACTCATTTGACTTTTCTTGCACTAACACCCTAGTTTCTAAATTTTTTCAAATTGTTATGTATTAACAATCAAATAACTAGTAGGAGTAACTCGTTTATAATGATAAGTACTATGACAAAACATCAAGTAGACTTGTTGGTTACTACTTCAGAACTTACTCAAATGATACAAAATCTGTTAACAATTGTTTACTATTCTCACTTGGTTTCACTAAGTAGGATTTGCTTCCGATGAATAAATAGTTTTATAAAAATCCCTTGATCACATTTCAAATTTAAGTTACAAGATAGGTTTTTGTATAAATAGATTTTAAGGTCACGACAACAATAAATAAGGAGCAATAAGAGAGGAAACAACATACCAAAGATTTATACTGGTTCACCCAACCTGGGTTACATCCATTCCTTTCAGTTGTAGGCTTTCCACTAAGACCAAACATCATGTGGTATTACTTCTTTCTTGAAGCCTACACAGGCTCCTACAATTGGGTATTCTTTCTTTTCTAGAGTCTCCTCAGGCTCCTACAACTAGGGGTGGGTAAGAGGGTCTGTCTGTCCTGTGTGAGCCCACATTGGCAGCGGACCAAGCCAGCCGTTCCCGCACTTTTACACGGACCTAATAAATTGGTCCACCCTTATCCCACACTCTTACACGGACATAATAATTGGTTTGGCCCCGTCTGCGGACCCCATAGGCCAAAAAGACTGGTTCGTAGGCCTAGTTATTTTTTTTATAAAAAAATTGCAATTTCAACAAAGCTGCAACAACAACACAACCAAATTAAGTTCCAACACAAATGTAAATAAAATCTCAATAATTTTAACAAAAGAAAATCCAAACATTAAATCTAAAATATGAAACTTAAATATCTCCAACAACAAAAAATTCCATATTTGAAGTAGCTTGATCCTTCTCCATCTCCACATCTTCATCTTCTTTTCCTAAAACTCACAACAATAACAAATATTAGAATCAACTCAAGTTAAGTGATCAAAAGACAAAACAAATATTACACATTATTTACCTTGCACATCAAATCCTAAACCAATTTTTAGTACATATCAAGGCTTGCACGTTGTCGGCAAGAAGCCTAGTTTGATATTTGTTAAGCACTCGTGAACCAATACTAAATGTTGATTCGAAAGTTACGGTTGTATTTTGGATGCTTAAAATATCACAAGCCTACAATGAAAGATACATAAACCTCGCTTGATTGTCCTTCCATTAATATTGCAAAACATCAAGATTGGGATTATATTTATTTGGAAGATTTGCCTCTTCCAAATATGTATCCAATTGAGATTTACCCACTTGATACATATCTTCATCTTTAAATTGTATAAACTCCTACATTAATTTCACAAAAATAAAAATAAAAATAGTTAGTCAAAGTAAATAAGAATAAATGATTGATAGTAAATAAAAAAAATTAACTGAAACCTTGACTTACATCCATAACACAGAGATAGGCCAACCTTCTTCTGGGTATTCCAAAAATTTTGGTTTTTAAAATGAGATAATAATTAACTTGGAATTTAATATCAGCGATGTAGAAGGGAAAGAAAAACCATAATAATAACAGATACCAAAAGATATAATAGTTTAAATTCTAGTAATTAATGTTATGATGTCGTACTAGAAGGTGACATTGGCCTTGAAGTATTAAATTTGTCATTTGTTTATATTGATTAAAACTTCAGCAGGGAATTCATTATTCTTCTGCTGGATAAATAGATCTCATCTCTTTACTTATTTCTGATATATGTTTTAGTATGTAGCGAGTTATGCTTTATGATAATATATGTTAGGAATTTAGGATATGGTGATAAATAGTTCTCATCTCTTTACTTATTTCTGAGGCATATTGGTGAGGCAGTATAAAATATAAATTATAATAAAGTAAAAGGATAAAGCAGTTCTTCTTATTATTAACTTCCTTAGATGATTTTTTTGCGGTAGAGATTAGCCACCAAGTCTGTTCACTGTATAAGTACTGTCTTATAATGCTTCTTCCATAAAATGTTGTTTCCTAAAAAATAAATCAGTGATATTAGTTTCAGGTCAATTGCTAAATTTGCATTATGTTCTGTTGTACTATCAGGGATCTCGCTTTCATTGTGTTATTAAAGGCTTCATGATTCAAGGAGGTGATATATCTGCTGCGGATGGTACTGGAGAAGAATCTATACACGGACTTAAGTTTGAAGATGAAAATTTCGAGTTGAAGCATGAAAGGAAAGGGATGTTATCTATGGGAAACTCTGGTCCTAATACTAATGGGTGTCAATTTTTTATCAGCACTACCCGAACGTCTCACCTAGATGATAAGCATGTTGTATTTGGGAAAGTAGTAAAAGGAATGGGAGTGGTCCAAACAGTTGAGCATGTTGCGACCGGAGACGAAAATTGTGCCACTCTAGATGTTAACATTGTGGACTGTGGAGAAATTCCTGAAGGAGAAGATGACGGGATATTTAACTTTTTCAAAGATGGAGATATCTAATCCAACGTTGTCAAAATTGAGAATTTATATAAATTCGTGGAAGTTTTGTTCAAATTGTAAAATTGTAAAAATGTACTTCAAACAAAAAATAATAAATTAATCATATATAAATATAAAACATAAATTCATGCAATGATAAAATCATATAATAAATTCTTAGTCTTAGTCTACAGTTCAGATCCAATCAAACATAAATTTATATATTACTAAACATAAATTCATAAAATAAAATAATTATAAAATATAATCTTCTAATAAAATCATCTTCAAGTCAAAACGAGAGTTTATATGAGGAGAGATATTTCACTAATATTTACATTAACAGCAAAAGTCATCGACGAGAGTTTATATGAGTTGAGATATTCCACTAATGTATGACTCTTTTCTTTTTCTTTTTTTGCCACATGGTTTTGTTCACCATTTTTTATATATATACAATTCACACAGCAAAAGTCTCCCATGTAATTATACAACACAAGAAACATAGAGAAATTCACACATAAAAATCATCACAGAGAAATTCACACATATAAAAATCATCACTTCAAATTAAGCTAGACCTCTTGATATACATTCCATCAAAAAATAAAATAAAATAACTCTTGAGAAATGGATACCGAGAGATTAAAAAAAAAAACTCTTGACATATACTATAAATGGTAAATTTAGATTAAAGAAGGTAGTTGTGGTACGGTCAAGCTCTAACCATGCGACAAAGTTTCTCTTACCTTTGTTGTTATCGGTAAGTTTCTCTTACCTTTTAACTTCACAAATGGATACAAAAGAGATTAAAAAATAATCTATTTTAAAAAAAAAATGAAATACCTGTCTTGTCTTATTAACCATTAAGCAAAGTGAATTTTAAATTTCACATGAATAATTTTTGTAGAGATTATTTGGTTGATACCAAGGAAGGAAAAGAGATTTTAATTAGACCCTAAAGAAAGAGGGGATGAGAGATAACTAAAATCTATTGTTGTTTAGTTCAGAATAAACGATAAGAGATTTTAAAAATTAAAGAATCAAATAAAATTCAAAAATAAATAAATAACGAAACTGAACTAAAAAATAAAATACAACACTAATAAACTAATTAAACCGTAAAATGTTACAAATATATAAAAGTAAATATTTAAATTTTGACACATAACGACATTTCTTTATGTTTTTAGTTTTTGTGTATATACTTACAATATAAATGTCGTTAGAAACAGAAATGGTTGCACAGGAAATGGTGTGGATATTTTTTAGGAAAGGGTGAACGAACGAATAAAGTTAATGGGGGAATTTGAAAAGAATAAAGTCAGTCCAAGTGGCGTCGGTGGCTTGCTATCATGATATCATATCTCTATCCATGGACAATAGATCCATCCAATCTCTTCTATTGTTATTATCTCTTTGATTTGATTCCTTAGCTGTTTCGTCCGAGGGTCAACAGGGACTGCCATGACCCCAACCTTCTCTCTCACCTTCCCTGAAAAACCTCATAAATCAAATAAAACCAACCAATCCTCATTTCTCCATTCCCCAATTTTTTTTTTCATTTTTATTTCTATCATAACCTCCTCTTCCTTCCAAGTCAACACAGATTTCAGAAATTCTCGATCCATGTCGTCCGAGATTGAGGTTGTCGAGGAGGTGCAGTCCCGCGATCAGCAATCAAAGACGTCAGGCGATGGTGGCGATGGCGTGTGTGCGGAGGAGAGCCTCCAGAACGACGTGTACACGACGGCGTCCTCCGTTTTCACGTAAATCGGAATCGTCAAATCGCACCAGACTCACGATTCTACGGCGATTCCACCGATTCTACTTTGAGTTTACCGATTCTACTCGGAAAACGATTCTACTTGCAATTTAACTTGTGGAGGCTAAGTAGAATCGTAGAATCGGACGATTCTACAATTTAAATCTTGAGTTTGATAACCATGGAGACACCTGTCCCGATTGGCCAGCAGACCTTGATGAAAGCCCTAATGAACTTGAGTGGTGGATTAAATCAGTTGACTCGATTAAAGCTTTTAGCAGTGATTATTACAGGGAATTGGTGCTTTCCCATGGTCCACACAATACTCAATGCCCCAAATCAAAATATCAAGTTTTGAAAGCACATAGTGCATTCTAGTAACGAAAAAACATCAACCTTATCCAATTCAACTCTTCATCAGAAACAGAAACCTCAATTTCAGAAATAGAGCCCCAACAACAACAAAACTTCCCTAGCGGAAATAGTCCCCATCGATTTAACAAACTGGAACGATAGCCCAGCTACAATCCTTGCGTGGTAGAGCGGTGGTCAGAAAAATAAGAACAAAAAAGAAACAAAAAAAATTCTAGAGAGAGAGAAGGACCTTGCACGCGATGCGGAGGGACACGTGAAACGCAGCCATGAGGAGAAGAGATTTGAGTTGTGGCCGTGAGGAGAAGAAATTGTGTTGTGTCACTTGTGTGCGTTTAGGAATTAGGTTTAGAAATTTAGGATTAATTGGTTGATGTTGCGGGTTTGTGGGTCAACCCGTGGACCATGCGGTCCAAACTCACATAATCCATGGAGTATGCGGGGCGGGCCCAAAATCTTGCATAACCATGGAGTTTTAAAAAAATTGGTCTGTGACCCACTCGGATTGCGGATCCTACGGGTTGGTCCATGGACCTAAGCCCGTTTACCCACCCCTACCTACAATTGGGAATTCATTCTTTTTTGAAGCCTCCTCAAGCTCCTACATGAAATACAATAAATCACGCTAGAAGGGGGTTGAATAGTGTGTTAGATAAACTTAAAAATCTTTTCATGACAAAAATGATTTTACAGACTAACAAGTTCTTAGAGAATTGTTGTCCAATGATAGGACTCAGGTTTTCACAAAGGTGTTATGCACTATCATCAAGTGTTTAATAAAATCATTATTCAAAATATAATTTAATGTAAAATTTGTGTGCAAAGTTGTGCCAACAATAAGCCTTAAGAACTACCTAGAAAAGTTAAATAAGAATAGTAGAAACACTCAATTTATACTAGTTCACCCAACCTGAGTTATGTCTAGTTCTCATTTAAAAATTATAAAGGGTTCTACTAATCAATGTTTGATTACAACAACTATTCTGACCTACCAGTCTTGGGTTTACAAGTATGTTTTAGGTCACTACTGACACAACCCTTAGACTCTTCTTAAATCTAAGAACACCCAAGTACTATTTTGTCACTAAGTCACTCCTAGCTTTCATAAACAAATAATTTGTAGAATCACAAATTCTATCACTCAAAGAGGGCATTTACAATGAAGTAATCCTTAGTACAATGACTTTGTTACGAAAGGGATAAACTCAATAAGCATTGTGTTTCACTCAATAACATATTTCTTTAATTCTTTCTCCCTTCTTCTCAATGTATGAATATTGTTCGTAGGTCTTGAGCTAGACTTTGATGTGCTTTTTATAGGAGAAGGATTATTGAATCATTGTGGGGTCTTGTGCATTCAATTTTTGGTTGTTGTCTATCTTGTTCTTCTAGTGCCAACTAGGAATATATGGAATTAGCATAATCATAGCATGTGTGACATGTTCTCCTTAGCGAGAATGATCATGAATCAATTCTTTATAAATTTGTCCTTCGCATTCTAATTTCAAACATTAGTCATTTATAAAAGTAAAATAATATCATTTCACATAATATTCTCTTTATAACCAGATCCTTATACAAAACGAAATAACTGGATCACACTTAAATAATATATTAAATTCGTTTTTAAGTGTTGAGGACTATTGGGCGCTGAAAATGATTTACTATAAAACAAGTTCCAGTGGATGATGATAACGACCACTTAAGACTAGAAAGACCTTACCATGTTTGTTTCAACTAATAAGTCTTGTTCACTTACACATAAATCATTAGTCATCATTAATTTATGTATTTGTTTAAATCAAAACTAAGAGATGAATGGACCATCCAGTTCTAACAATCTCCCTTTTTTTATGAAGAAAAACTATATAATTTTTTATTAAGAAAGAAACATACTAAGTGTTACTTTGCAAATACATAAAAAAAAAATCTATAACTTCCCCCTTTTGTCATTAGCAAAAGAACATTTGGGTTTGAAGAGACAAAGAAATGATGAAGAACATCATGGTTGTCCCGGAGTAGTTGGTGGAGGTGGTTGAGATGGTGGGAGTTGAGTAGGTAATGGTGGTTAGGTTATATCAACATGATTGGAGAAGGTGTAAGGGATTCAATATTATTTGGTGGAGGTGGTAGTGTGTCAGCATTGTCTGTTGATGGTGGAATATGAAGGTTAGGTTGATGAGCTGGAGGTTGGGGGTGGACGTGGGGGTAGAGGTGGTAGACTTTGTGATTGCACAGGTGGTAAAGGCTAAGTGGGTGGATATGCAACAATGCCAAGGACATTGGATTGAGCTTGTTGAAGGTTTGTTTGCAGCATCTAGGACAGATTGGTGAACTAAAATGAGACTACATTCTGTATGAAGATTCTATATTGCCCATTCTCCAATCGTTGTTGTTCAGCAAACAATTCAAGTTTCTATTGAATTTCTTCTTTTTGCTTCAATGGGGCTTCATTCAACATCTTTTGGATACGTTCCTTAGTGAGTGCAGTAGGGGCAGCATAGTTGATGGGAGCAACATCTTTTGGGTTGCTTGAAATTGTGGAGTATACAACCACCTCTTGTACTAAGGTGACTTCATGAGATTGCTCAACTTGATTGGACTCATGGATAGGTTCTTTAGCAACAATATCCAGAATGGACGCATCCACTTCTTGTCTATTTCCATGGTGCCAGATTGCTCAAGATCAACTATGACTTGTTGAATCTTGGCAGCATCCTCTTTAGCTCCTTTCTTGGCTCTAGCTTACTTCCTTTCTTTAGACTACAATCCATTTTTCCACTGTTGTTCATAATTAGCTTTATCTTTCTTTTGGAGTTTAAGAATATGCATGATACAAGCTTCAAGCTTATTCTCAGACATCTTACTTGAGTCAAACATAGTATGGTTAAAGATGATTGGCAATTTCTTTGGCCTTTGAATGAAGTCATCATCATGGTTTTTTACAAAGCATGCATTTCTATCATCGAAATGGTAGACTTTGGTTGGACACAATACTTGTGTGGAATCTCTCTTATTTGAGATATGAATATTTCAGAGTTGGAGGGGGGGAAGCTTTCTGCGTATAATCCCATAGGACCTGATTCCAAAATGTCTTAGCATCATTTGTGTCCAGCTTCCTTATTAGTTTCTTACCTCTAAACAGGGTCTTTCAGTCTCTTAGGTAGTTGACTAGTTGGACCTTTTGTTCTCTGCTGGGCATTTCATTGTTGAACTACAGCTTGAAGTTCTTCTTTTTTCCTTCATCGTAAATAGGTAGTCTAAGGCATGTCTAATCTGGTACCGTCTTTATATTAGTAGTCCTATTGATATGTAGACCCGGTGGATAAGATGTTGCTTGGTTAGTGACGTACATTTTTTTTTAGAATCCCTCCTACCATATCTAACTCATTTTGAGAAAGATTGAAATCGATAGGGTTAGAAGAAAGAAACCTTGTATGTGGGCACTAGATGTTGACTTCTTTGGACCAGTGGACTTAAGGAGTTGGGTTCTCCTTGGATGGGTCCAATCTGATAGGCTCTACAAGGAGTGCAATTATCGATGCCTTGGCAAAGAGATCAAAGCTTTTTGTGGAATTCTTCTGCTTAAGCTCTTCTTTTTTCTCATTGGATGAACGGTTGGTTTGTGGAGTCCCACTAGTCATCCAATAAGGTGCCACTCGACCAGATTTTAATATGTTGGCCTCGTCCAGGATATAGTTTCCAAAGATATAATAGAATAAGGAAAAAGCCTTGTATGCATTTGAAGGAGAGTGTGTGTAGTCGTACCTTGTCCAAGGAGTTGGGTTCACAGTGATGTGATGTCTTTGGATAGGTTCTTGTGGTTATCGTTCTATGATCTTACTCTTCTTGCAGTAGTTTTTCTTGTTCGTAATGAAGAAGGCAACAAGAAATCTCTTTTGTGCAACTTCCTCTGTTGAAGGCTTTTTCCATTGTCTCCATGCATCTTTCCAAGTGGATTTGAGAGGCTAGAACTTGGAAAGATTGATGGGGGATAGAGGTGAACACTTTTTGTTCTGAAGAGAGGTGGACGAACGTAAAGGTTAAGCATGAGGAGGTGTAACATCACTCTCAAAAGTGTTGGATACATCAGATGGGAGAGTTGGACCTACTTCTTTTTGAGTGAGGATTGTATTCAGACAATTTGTCTTGTCTTCCTCCTTTTGGGAACCTCAGCAGTTAGGGTGGTTTCCTTACTCTTGGGTTCCTTCACATTTTTCTGCTTTTTGTTGACAATAAGAGCTGGTTAGCTCTTTTGCCTGCACTTCCTTGGGATTATTAAAGGGGATTCATCCTCTGTCTCACTCATATCCCTCATCACTTGAGCAGTTGAATGTTTCTCATATGCCCTCCTTGGACTTTTCCAGACTAGAGCATCCTTTGGACAAGCCTCTAGATGAGATGGGTTGGACATTGTTTTCTGCTCATGCCTTTTCTTTGTTCTTGCTTCCCTAGCAATGAGTCCTTCCTTCTTTTCTTGTCTTTGAGATTCCTTGTTGTCTTCTTTCTTTTCTATTGCTTGCTTATAATTTTTTGAATCTTTTTTGTCATTTCAAAATTGTTCAAGCCTCTATCTTCATTTGTTATTGCTTTAGCAAGCCTATTTTGTTTTCTCGATTTAATGGTTTCCTCATCCACCTGAGGAATTTCTTTCTTTTCTTCCATCACCACCTTTATCGCTTTAAGATTTGTTTTGTTAAAGTGATGCTGCTTGGCAACAACAAAGCCTTTAACCATGATGTTGTGCTTTGAGTTATTGTCCAACTTATTAAATATGTTGTATACACCTTGGTCCTATAAGAGCTTATTCATGAGAACAATGATATGCGTCTAGCATATAACGCTCTCCAAGCTAAAAGAAACAAGGAATCAATCACAAATCATTGATAATTGTCTATAATTGCTGGAAACATTGATGATTCCTTCTCAATCATACTCTCACTCACTTTATGTATTTTCATAACAGAAGAGTGCAAGAAAAGAAGAGAACAGAGCAAGAGCAAGAAAAGCCAAGTCAAAACATCCCGCGCTAACCGTGCGGAATTATGGGAAAAACTCTCTGCCAACAATAGGAATATTGGGGTTCTAACTCCTGACTTTGGTAAAGTAACAATCTTTACATTATCTAGGAATAGAAATGTATGATTGCGGATGATTCGATGTATCGAACTTAATGCTTAATATTAGAAAGATTAGTAAGGAATTAGGATCTTTATGTGGGTTAAAGGGTTAAAGTCACTAAGGAATTAAGATTTAACTACTTTTTAAATGAAGATGCATTATCTGAATAACTAGAGTAATTGAATGTATTAACCAATCCAAGTTAAGAAAGTGGGTAATCAGAATGTGAGTGTGCCCTGACTATTATTTCTCTCATATTTTACTAAAACCAAATTTCGTTGTTCTTAATTACTTATCGATTCTTGAATCTTGTTTTTACTTTTATTTACTTCAAGATACAATACACATTTCCATCAAAATATTTATTCGTCTAATTTCTAGATAATCGTTGTGATAAAATTAGGTACTTCAATCCTTGTGGGACTATATTCTACTTATCATTTTATTACTTGGAACAATCAGTACACTTGTCGAGATCGCAACAAGTTTTTGGTGTTGTTGCCGGGGATTGAAAATGTCAATTTTTAATAAATCTTACTCTTTAAGATTGGATATATTTTGTTACTTATCTGCTTTCTGAGTTTATGCAAGGTACAGCTGACCCTGCAACTCTACAATACGATCCTGAAATAGAAAAGACTGCAAAGAGCAACAGGAAGTTAGCCAAGCAGAGGAAGGAAGTAGAAACATCTAGATCACAATCTAAAATAGAACTAGAAATAGCTGACAGAAACAACAATCAGCCACGACCTGAGGATGAATTGATGGAGGATATCCTTACTCTGCTTTTCACCAAGCCCACTTCTAGCATTGTCAGACCACCGATTCAAGTAAATAACTTTGACATCCATCCTTCATTAATCAGTTTGGTGGAGCGAAGCCAGTTTGGTGGAGAGGATGATGAGGATCCTCATGACTTCGCGGACAGATTTCTAAGAATCTGCGATACTATCAGACACCAAGGAGTGACAGATGATGCAATAAGACTGCTATTGTTTCCTTTTGCTATTAAAGGAACACCTTTAGACTCCCCTTAAATCTAAGAACACCCAAATATTGTTTTGTCATTAAGCCACTCCTGACTTTCACAAACAAATAGTTTGTAGAATCATAAATTCTATAACTTAAAGAGTGTATTTGCAATGAAGAAATCCTTAGTACAATGACTTTGCTATGCAAAGGATAGACTCAATAAGCAATGTGTTTCACTTGGTAGTATTTCTCTTTAATTCTTTCTCGTTTCTTCCCAATGTAAGAATATTGTTCATCGGTCTAGATCGAGGCTTTGATGTGCTTTCTATAGGATAATGATGATCGAATTATTGTGTGGTCTTGTGCATTCAATTTTTTACCATTGTCTATTTTGTTCTTCTAGTGCCAGCTTGTAAGAGATAGAATTAGCATAGTCATGGCATATGTGACATGTTCTTCTCATTGAGAATGGTCGTGAATCAATTATTTCTAAATCTATCCTTCACATTCTAATTTCAAACATTGGTCATTTATAAAAGGAAAGATTATATCATTTCACATAATATTCTCTTTATAACCAAATCCTTATACAAAACGAAATAAATGGGCCACACTTAAATAATATATCAGATTCATTTTTTAAGTATTGACGATAGTTGGACGCTAAAAATGATTTAGTATAAAACAAGTTCCAATGAATGAGGGTGAAGGATGATAACAACCACTTAAGACTATTAAGATCTTACCACATTTGCTTCAACTGATAAGTCTTGTTCACTTACACATGAATCACTAGTCATCATAAATTTATATCTTTATTTTCACCAAAACTAAGAGATGAAGGGATCGTCCAGTTCTAACACTACATCCAATATTCTCTAAGCCTCTACAGGCACACCCACTTTTAACAAGCCTTTCCAGGCTTAACTATAACAACCCATTGTTGTTACATATTAACTTAAAACTAAAAAATCGGATAACTTTATTTTAATTTGTTTAAATTATTCAATTAATTTATTTATGAAAATACTTTTGGATTCTTTGCATTTTCAAAAAGCTAAGAGCCAAAACCAACAACTTCAAGTTAAAATAAATTTATATACACGATCAACTTAATAAAATCATGTGTCTTATGACACTTCAACATCTATCACAAGATAAATCATCAAGATATATCAACACACTACTCTGTGTGTGTGTGTGTGTGTGTGTTATATTGTTGACAAGCATATCAAATTGGTGTAATATTTTCAATAAATTGAAATAAAAATATCACACTATAGGGGGGTTGAATAGCATATTAAATAAAACTTAAAGCTTTTTTAAAAGGAGAGTTTATCAAAACATGTTTAACACTAGTTTAAAAAGAAAGCTCTTAACAAGAGCGTCTACATTGAAATAAATAGATTTTCGCAAATACTCTTTTATAAAAACTTGTGCATCCAAAGATAAGATTGAAACAGCTGAAAATAAACAAGTTATAACAAAGCTAAAGCAAAAACACTGTGTTTATATTCGTTCACTCAACCTGAGCTACATTCAATTCTTCTTCACAAACAATAAAGGGTTCCAGTAATCACAACTAATTACAAACAAATTTTTTATATCACTTCTGGCTCCAACAATTATTCTCTATGTCACTCTTGGCTTACCCTTAATCTCCCCCTGAGATTAAGAACACTCAAATATTCTTTGATCACTAAGTCACCCCAGACTTTCCAAACAACAATTTAAATAATTACAAAATTCAAATATCTCAAAGAGAATACAATTAAGTCTTAATACTACAAATGACTTTGCTAAGAAAAGAATAAAACTTTTTTAAGTTATGAAGATTTAAGCATCCAACCCTTTTTGACAAAGTCTCAACACTTGTATAATATCAGTGAAATCTTGTGCTTGTGTTGATTCTTGAGGTTGCTTTTATAGGATTCATGAAAGATATCCACTATGAGATATATGTCTTCCTCATATAATTATGTTATCAACAACTTATATTTTCTTCTACATGGCAGTTTGTTGAGGGGAAAGAGAGGAGATAAAGGTACAGTGCTTTTGCGGCTCTCTGCTCCACTACTTGTATTATTGATTTTGTAGTTGATGACATTTTTTTTGTCTCTGCCTTCATAAACTTGAAATTCAAATGTTAATAAAAATATCACAACATTCATCAAGAGGGAAAATTCAAATATCAGAAAGTTCTATTGAACAAATTATCCTCAAGATGCTTTCACTTATAGATAAAATGGTTTAGATGTTAACTAACAGAATATAAAATATTGATGTAAGTTAGTGATGTCCTTTTTGGTCGCATAAAGGAACTCAATACATCAGTACTAGTTTTCACAAATTGTTGGATGCTTGTTTAATATCAGCATGTTGGACACTAAGTAGTACAGTTAATAAACAAGTTCCATAAGCCTTTGGACGATAACTTGTAGAAACATAAAGTTATGGAAATATGTCATGTTTCACTTCACATAAACCATCAGTCCAACAATAACTCATATCTTTGTTATCATCAAAACTAAGGATATTTTGGATTGTTCAGATATAGCATAATGGACCCTCCATGTCTAACATAAATGAGTACAAAGTCGTTTTCTATAAGGACTTGTTTGTATTAAGCTATTCGTGCAAATCAATATCTAGATAAAAGAATATATTATTTTAATGCAAGTAGTTTAGGAATCAAAGACAAAAAGTTAAGCTAATTAGTTAGAAACATAACAAATTTCACTCAAGCAATACATCAAACAATTGGTGTGCAACAAAAGGCAACAATTAAACAACTAGTTGGAGGTATTTGGTGATACTTGGCAAACATCTCAATAATATAAAGGATTGGTCTCTACTTGATGAAACCTAGTGCTATCTCAACCCACTTAAGTCTCCTAACCTTAATTTCTCAAGTGAGAGAAGCTAAATCACTTAACTCTACTCCTAATTCATTAACAAGTGTTGTTAAATGATTTGTTAAGAGCAAAGATCATTAAAAGACTAAAAAAACATCACTTTATCCCTAGATGGGACATTCATAAGATATATTTTCCAAATCTTAGTTTCGAAAGCATTTTCGAATGATAATAAAATCATATAGATAAAGTAAATAGTTGATCAAACCACAAACAAGCATAAAAAGCATGGAAATGATATTAACATTAGATAGATAACAAGAATGACCCTACAGCTAATGCAACAATTTTTGCTTCATTTCTAACTCGTAGGTCAACTTCATCTTTTGTTAATTTTCTATTGTCCTTTAGTTCCTTTACATTTGTACAAATGTGATACCACATATGGTATCTAATACCCATGTTAATGTAGATAAATTAACATCAATGACATAAATATCTAAAATGAAAGTCTCACTTTTCTTCTTCTTCTTGCACTCACATAGTGGTGTGATTCAAATCCACATTTTTATGATATATGAATTTAATCTTTATCAACTAAACAAGTGTCGATCCTCTAAAGTGAAATGATACTGTATATGGCAAAGTAATAAAACTATTGATCAAGAGAAATGCTATGGTCACACTCTTTTAAACACATCATCCTTTATTGATTGAAATTTATTAAAAAACATAAAATTTAGTGAGTCTCATATCTTATTTAACAGACTTTCTCTATCCTAATTTTATAAACTCCAATACATTTTAACTAATCAAAGATAATATGTATAAAAGAGTGTGTTACTATCACTATCACTTCTCATTAATCAATATAAGACTTGTAAAATAAACTTGACCATACTAGATCTATTTTAATTTTATACACACCTACATTTATTCCATCTCATTTACTTTATTTTTACATAACATTTTATTATTATTAGTGACCTTTTGACATTAATATACACTTAATTTACCACCTGATAATTCAGAGAATTCGAAGCTTCATGCAATTTCTTTGGTCTCTTTCTTTTCGTCATGCATTGTGGGAAACCAACACTTGTGCTGACGCGTTGGGCAAAGTGGTTCACAAAATAGTTCGTTCTTTATTATTTGGGATTCTTGCCTTCCTGTTGTAATTAATAAAGCGTATACTGATTTCGGATGCCATGGGAGTCTCTTATTTACGTTCAGTTAGTCTTTTCCCGTTGTTTTATTTCTAAAGCATTAAAAATACACTTATTTTATTTTTATGAAATTTACACACGTTTTATCACATACAAGTTTTGTTCTTTTATTATTTGTATGCACGTACATTGAACAATCTATTTCAATATTATTTTCAAATAAAGTATATTATTTATTATTTGTGCTAAATAAGAACATGAGATGATTGGCGCCTCAGCATTGAGATTCTTTCTTCTTCTTTTTTATCCCGTCGTGGAATACCAACAGGTAAATTGGAAAAGAGAAAAAACAAAAAACAAAACAAAATGAAATGAAATGATTAATTATGAGTATTATATAAAATTTAATGGATTGATCTAGTGTCGTTAGGTCCATTGTACAAGTCGTCTTATGTTGATCAATAATTTTGTTACTTTACTATATACTACATCATTTCACTTTAGAGGATATGCACTCTTTCACTTAACCATTTACATTTACCTATATTAAAAGAAATGATTGCATATATGCAGTCTAGTGTGGGAGAAGCAAAGATTAATATGTTTTACATTTCTCCCTAACCAACCAAACATTAATTGTCTCTATATCAGTAACTTCTTTCAGTTCACAAAATAAGTTATAAGTTTCTATCTTCCCCTTTTCATTTGAATTGATTAGGAAACTTATCAATATAAGCTGAAATTTATAACATGTAAATGTAACTCTTGCAATGCAACATAAACCATGTATTATACGATTATTGTAAGCATTTCCTGTTGAAGAAAAAAAAGGTAGGAAGCATCTATACCTTGAAGTGGTTGTCATTTTGGTCTTGGATACTTCTCGCATGCCTCTTGATACTTCCAACGTACATCTAATTAGTTTTTGAATTATTGAGGCAGTACAAGTGGAACCAAACTGATTAGATAAATAATATCTTTTGTTGTGTTTACACTAATTAATGTTAACTTATAAAAAAAATATACTTTCATAATGTGATCTTATTTTAATATTATATTAATTTTCAATATTTCATTTGCATAATTTTTTTAGAGAGCATTCGCATCTTAATTGTATTGTGTCTTCAAGGCCTTTGGGGTGGTTTTTAAGTTTTTTTTTTTCAAAATTTTAAAAAATAAAAATCAGCTTTTAGCCTCCTTCTTAAAATCAATTTCTAAAATATGATTTGTTTCAAAATAAACTCATTTTAAAAGTTTCATATTATAATAAAATTTGTTTAAGAGTATTTTTGTGTAAATGTGACAACAATGTTAATGGTTGGAGTGTGGCAGTAGCGACGATGGTAGAGATACTAGTGATGATAGTAGTGGTAGTAGTGTTGGTGGTGACAATGGTTGTGGCAGTGATAATAGTGGTGGTGGTGGTGTTGATGACGATGATGGTGGCTGTGACAGCAACATTGGTGGTAGTGACAGTAGTGGTAGCGATAGTGGTGGTGACGACAATGTTGATGGTGGCGATGATAAAAGTGGATTTGGTGATGGTGATAGTGGCAATGGTCGTGGTGGTAACAAAAGCAATGATGATGGTTATGGTCGTAGTAGTAATGTTGGTGGAAGTGTTGGTGTCGACAGACAAGTGACAGATGTGATATCAGTGGTGGTGGTGGTAGTAACAATGACGGTGGTAGTGGCGGTGTTAGTGGTGGTGTGGTGGTGACGGTGACTAAAGTGGTATTGATGGTGGTAGTGGCGATGATAGTGACATAGATAGTAATGATGGTGATAGTGATAGTAGTATCGGTACAAAAACTGTCATTATCAAATGTAAAAATATGTATTTTTTTAAAAATTAAACCAAATTCATAAAACATTTTTCTTGATTTTAAAATAAATGTAAAAAATTTTAAAAAAGATTTCATCTTTATTTTTGCCAAACATATTTTATTTTAAAAATAAAAAAACTCGCAACCACATAAAACATATCCTTAATTTTTGAAGGATGCAGATATATGTTGTTTCATAGAACCTTGTATGGTGTTAATTAATTTGTATTCGTCCTTACTATATAAGTCATTTATCTACTTATTCATTTATTTAGATCTCATATTACTAGGTTAAAAGTATTAAACTATTTTTTAGTACAGTTTATATAATTTTTTAATAAATATTTATAAAAAAAATTAAAGTGATTTTATCTGTTAAAATCAACTTAGACATTTATTTTTTGTTAAAAGTTCTCTCATCTTACTTTTTTATAAGTTGAAGTACGTGTATATATTCATTTAATTCATACGACAAGTTTAATTTATTTAATATCTCTAATATTTTTTTTATCATATATGTGTCAGAAATTGATTTAAACTAGATCATCAAAACTCAGGAACTTGCTAGCCATGAGTAGATTCTATATAAAAATGACCGTAAGTGCACGACTCTAGTAATCAGGGATACATTTTGAGAGAAGCTGCCCACCACTAATTAACATCAGCATGATATTTAATTATTTTCTCTAATCAACTGTGACGTTTTAAAGAATCATAAATAAGTAAATAATGACATTTAGGCTCGGGTCGCATGCACCTATAATATTGAAATTTTGTTGAATCAAGAGATTAAAAAAAAATACCCAACAACATTAGATATAGTTGTTCTAACAGCTAGCATTACAGGCACAGCAGTGACAGCCCAAGAGCATCTTCCCCCATTTATAATGTCTGCGAATAGCCGAATAGGAATCACGGTATATACAGTGAACAATTAGCATATTGCACAAATTTCTTTCTTTTTTTCCCCTAATAATCCTAATAAAAAAACATATATTATTATTTATTATTGTTGGGTCATATGCATTGAATTACTTTTTTTTTAGAGAAATGCATTGAATTACTTAATGAGTACTGAAATGGTTGTGTTGCTAATATACTAATCATTATGTTGTTGCATATTTCTCCCATCTAGATATTAGGATGATTCAAAATCTGAAGAATTTAATTCTTATAAGTTTAAGGAAAAGGAAAAGTAACAAATTTATGAAGAAGAAAATTGTTATTGAATCAGTTCGCCTTAAATCTTTTTGTTTTTGTATGATTTATTAATTGGATCTTTATATAGATAATTTTTTGTCATTTAAATATTGATGTAAAATATTTATTTTATATTAATCTTTATAAACTAATTATTCTCTTTCTCCTTAATTATAAATTTATTTGTCTCTTTTTGTAAAATCTCTTTCTAATTTTTAGATGTATCAATAAATTATTTTTATATACTCTTACTTAATTATTTTATCTCCAAAACATTAATAAAAATAATTAAGTGGATAGAGAGATAAAAAATAATTAACTCATTGTCTAGAGCTCCCCTCTATGAACATGTAAGGGGAGGGATATTATAGACAGCTTTAAATTTACATATGAAAAAAATGTTTTTTTCGGATTCGAATTTATAACCAACAAGTTACCAATGCACAACTATACCGCTGTAAATAAAGAGCAAAATGTAATTTAAAAATGATAATACAAATTGATTCAAATTAACTATTAGGAAAATCTTTCATTCCAACCATGACCTCTATAAACATTAAATTACTTATTGCATAGGGTTTAATAATTACAAATTTAATAATGATCAATGGGTATACGAAGGTACCACACAAGACAGTTGGCCTAATTGTCTTACACTCTTACTACATTTAAATGAAGGTAGGGCATAAAAAAATTCTCACTTTCTCCGGATGACTTTTCTTATTACTTTAATTTAATTTATAAAATAATCAAAAATTTATTAATAAATTATATTTTCTTATTAATAAAAAAATTAAATTTGTCTTTACAAATATTTTATATGTCTTTTTTTATTTATTTAAAAGATATTAAAGTAATAAATTTTAACATTATAAAATTTTAAATTTATTTCTATTTAATATTATTCATATGACTTTTTATATTTTATTTAAAATTATAATAAACAAACAATTAATAAATTAAAAAGTATGTTTAGCTTTGAATGATTTTCTTTAAATTTTAAAGTATACATATTTTATATTTGATTTTTTAATTTTCTTAAAAGTATTAGTAAAATATGAAAATTGCACTTAATATTATTTTTTTAAAATTTGAAGAAATTAATATTTTTGAACATAATAAAATTTAAAATTTTGATAGGAGTAAAATGTTTAAAATTTTCACATTTCCGTTCATATTTACATATAAAATCTACAAAATTTCTAAAAACATATTCATCTTTATGCATTAAAATTAATTCTATTTTACTCTCTAAATAAAAAAATTGTCTAAAGTCACCTTTAAAATATTATTAACAGACATAAATTAATGTTTTAACATTCACAAACACTCGGTACACTATTAGTGTATTAAATTTTGAGTTAATTATTATTTAGTCCTTGAATTTGATAGGTTATTTTTTTCAATTCTTGAAATTTTAAAATATTTTTTAGTTTTTAAATTTTGATAAATTATTATTTTTAGTCCATACATAATAAATTGACAGGTAAATAATCAATTTCATCCTTGTACTTTAGACTCATTGATAATTTCGTTCTTATACTATGAAAATGACCAATTTAGTCTATAATTTTGTGAATGTATCAACAATTTAGTCATATTTTCAAGTCTCATATATTTATGTTAACATTGAGTACCAACGTGCACGTCCTTTATAACGTGGCAAATCCATGTGTGTAGCCACATTAACCAATAATATTTTGAACTAAAATGTCAGTGATTTTTAAAAAAAAAATGATTTTCAAATTTACAAAATGTAATGGCTATTTTCAGAAGAAGTTTCTTCTTAATTCTGTGATAATACTTTCTTCTTCTGCAACGACAAAATGGTCCCCAATAAATATAACTTAATGATAAACTGGTCCACTTGAAAAGGGAACTTTGATTATAGGACCTACATATTGAATTGGAAGCGGTCTAAATACAGGTGTTGGTGGTCAAACATTCAGCAGGTCAATCTCTAATGACTCCCTATAACATTCTTCACCCTCCACATACTCCAAAACCTCTTCGTCATTTCAGACAAATGGACCTTTGTGGTGCAACAAAAGGTTAGTCTTACCAGACATTCTGTAAAAAAGAAACACACAAAATAGAGTCAAAAGCAGAAGAAAACAGAACATTATTGTTTCAGTTCATCAGAGCATCATCAACAAAGCCTAAATCATAATGCATGCTTAATCCCTTGTTTGTCTACAATAACGAAAAAATAGGAAGATATCTAACGAAAATAGCAGCCACAAGGAGAAATGTAATGAAAATGGAGGTCATTAACGAAGTTTGACCAAACGAGAAAACACCTTACCTTACAAATTTGTCTTTCATCTTCAACGCAAGGGAGAACTCAACAAAAACGACGGCCACAAACAATTGCCACCGTCCGCCACCACGTTGTCACGACCACTGACGATACAAAGGAGGAAAGGAACATAACAAACTTAGCACCCACAGTTCAACCTCTCTCACACAAAAGGCAAAAAGGAAGAAGACAAATAAATGGTCAATTTTTGTGGTGACTTAATAAAATTAAAGGTAAAAAAGGCATATACTCCAATTGACAATTTGGTCCACACATACTTGCCCAACATGGGGCTTTCACTTCCACCACGTGGATTTTTTGTTATGTCGTCTCTCATGTGCCGCGTTACCAAAAACTTTAATAGAATAGAGGAGACTTGATGGTGGGACTAAATTATCAATGCATTTATAGATTAATCTATGGACTAAATTTATCATTCTAGTAACACTCTGATCGAATCACACTAAAATGAGAAAGGTTCAGAGGTTGTGCAGGTGTGACACTGTACAGCTGAGAATGACTTAAAGGAATTAATTGGTACTACCTATACAACAACATACATTTATTTTCGGTAGCTCATCACTTAAGAATTTCATAGTTAAACGTGTTTGACTTGAAGTAGTTATGTGATAAGTGACCTTTTAGAAAGTTTTTCGGAAAGCGTGTGAGTAAGGACAAAACACGTTGAAAAATCATGTGTTAGTTTGTGGGGTCAATCATTGATCTTAAAAGTAGGTAGAATTGTTTTTCAAGGTCTCGAAAAGGGCTACCTATGGAGGATTATGACCAGTTGAGGATTCTAACCAATAAGGATGTGAGTAAAGTATCACCGCGTGTAGTATCGTAGTGTGAAAGCCATCGAGAAGTTGAAAATTAGGGATGTAACAATTCTCATAGTATAGGGACTAAATTAACAATGAGTGTAAAGTACAAGGATGAAATTGATCATTTACCCTAAATTGATACTTTGTAGTAGTTTCTAGCTAGTCTCCATAAATTGATTTTATTTCTTAGCAACTAGAATTTGTATTTAAAATCGCCACAAAGTGCTTCAAATTACGGGTGTTCACAATGCAATTTGGTTCAATTTTTAGACACAAAGTCATTTAAATCAAACATAAAATAAAGATGTGATTTACTTTAAATATAATACCAAATCTAAAACAAACCAAATCAATCTTTTGTAATTTGATTTGGCGATTTTTTAATGTTTTAATTTATTATCATAATTTAAAATCTATCAACTAAACTTACATAATTATTATGTTATATTAATTTAAAATTAATTTTATTTTTTCATTAAATTTTGTTTTACATATTCTAGTTGAAAATTGTTATTTTCACTTCTATTTAGCATTAATATAAAATGACATCACCAACTCTTTTTGTAACTTAATAGTAGTTTGTGCTTCACTTGAAAATGACACTATTTTTTAACAATATTAGTACATTCTTCTTTAACATATGAAAGTAAAAATATGCATCTTCACAATAAAGCAAAGGTTATAATCAAAGAAAAAGTAATAAACTATTTAATACTTATTATTAATTATTATAATAAAATTAATATATTATAATATTTGATTTGTTTGGTTTGATTTATTTTTGTTATAAATAGATCCAAAAATCCAACCAAATCGCAAAAAATGTGTTGTTTTATAGACTTTTGTTTTTGCGATTTTTTATTTTTTGGATCACTTTGACGATTTATAAACGATTTGGTTCTATTTTGAACACTCTTAATGAAATTGCCACAAAGTGCTTAAAATTGTAAAAAATTAGGGATTAAAAAAAGCATTTTTAAAACGATTTATAAACGATTTGGTTCTATTTTGAACACTCTTAATGAAATTGCCACAAAGTGCTTAAAATTGTAAAAAATTAGGGATTAAAAAAAGCATTTTTAAAGTTCGGTAACTAAAAAAATACACTTCCAAATTCAGGGACTAAAACAATATTTAAGTCTTAAATTTTTATCTTGTCATCCAAATCGATATGTATAATAAGTTTGTTGAACTTTATAATCACCATCTTAAGAATTAGGGTTGGTTTGTTTAAACTTAAAAAAAATAATTTTAAAATAAGTGTTTTTTTTCAAAAAAGAATAAGTAGATAAGATTTGTTTCTCAAAATAAGTAGAAAATAATTTTTTTAACCAAAAACAGTTTAAACAAATACATTAAGAAAATAAAAAGTTCTCATTTTATTTAAATAAGTATTTTTCAAGAAATAAGTTTAAACAAAATTACCCTAATATTAATAATGATTTATAATTAATTAATAATTTATTTTTTACACCTACAGAGAATTATTATTTTCTTTAAAAATTTAGTCCTTTAAGAAAAAGAAGAAGAAGAGAGTAAGTTAAACTTACTCCAAACCGGTTGAGCATTTAGCATAAAAAAAAACTTGAAACGGACACTTTGGAAGCTTGGTGCAACAAGGCAACGGCAAGATTATTATATTTTGAAATTAAATGACGATTGTGACTGTTGTCAGTGGTTGTCATGGACATGGTGGGTGACCGACAATTCGGCGCATCACAGTATTTGGAAGAAAACGAAGTTTCCACTTTCTTCCACTCTATGATTAAGAATTGAAGATCTGTGTAGTAATTCGAATTCCAAATACAATTACTGCATGTTAAAATTTACGTTAACTCATTTAAAATTATGTTAAAATATTAAGGCTTAAATATACTTTTTTTTTAAAAATATTTTTTTAATTTATCAACATTTTAAAATTTTTATTTTTATATATGTTATTAATTTAAATTCATTAATTAATTATTTGATATTATATTAGTTTTCACATCATTATTTAATTAATAATGTAACATTCTATTCTATTAGTCTGCAACACTATTATCTAACCAACCAAACATAACGGCGTCCACCAAAAGCAAACTTTTGGAAATGTTGGTTAGTAAAATAAAAAAAATAATTGGATAATAAATTAAAAAAGATACATATTAAAAATATGAAAAATATATTTAGGTAAAATATTAATTATGTAACTTTTGGCACAAATTAAATTATATGTCTAACATTATATTGAGGAGTTAACCATGCATACAAAAATTTGAATCAATTTAAATAACTTTTACTTGGAAACCAAATTTTATATTGAATTTTATTTTTAATTTATGTTTATAATAAAGACATTTAAACATAAGTTACTTGATTTCAAAATCAATTATGTAAACATTCATTTAGATACACCCCAAATTTAAATTCAAGCAATCTTTTACATCCAAGAAGAATTTATTTTAGTTTTCAATTCATGATCATTTATGTAAGATTGTACGATTATTAATATGATAAGAGTTCATCCAAAAAATATTATCTAGTTTGCATGTATGAAAAAATATTTATTAGAAAAAAAGATTAATCTCTTAAATAAATTTCAGTATCACGAACGATTAGTTTTGATTTTCAGTTGAGATGTTTTGGGTCCATAAAAATAAATTGTATGATCCTAATTAGTAGTAAGCATTGAAGAAATACTAGTGTTCTTTGCTAGATCCAAGAAGCTAGCTCCCTTTATTACATGCACAGGGTAAAGTATGTGTTTGCATGATCTTCGAGACATGGACGATACAATGCAAGTTGTCCCATGCGTGAGTGATGCTTGAGAAAGGTTCCGTCTTTGGCTGCTTAGCCCTTTTTGCTGGAAATGTTTGCTTGGTGAGTTGCATTTCCTGATAACTTTGCCTTAGTAGCAAGCAACTGTTGTTATTACTTGTTGGAATACCAAAGCAAAGTGCTCCATGCTTGATGCAATCCTCAAACCAAGTCAAGATGAGGAAGGCTTGGAACTACCCATGGAAGAACTTCCTTTGGTGATTAAAGGACCAATGACAAGGGCTAGGGCTCAAATACTTCAAGATCATATTCAGTCCAAGATAAATCTCTTGAAAATCCATGAAGAAGGCTATAAGATGATGAATTTGTTTGTTGTAATCGATTACC